>JASMMZ010000017.1:1635144-1771065 GCA_038502455.1 Anisogramma anomala | reverse complement strand
GTTCTAATAATTTTATATTTTTTTTCTTTTAATAATAACGACTTTCTATTTACGCGTACTACACAAGGTTTTTGGCTTGGTTCTAAAAGTTAGTGCCTTCCCCCTCCTTCCTGTTGCTAATGAAGGAATTATATGTATTATTGCGGCCGTTAATACAGTTATTTTTAATGTAAATTCTTTAGTTTAAAGTCGTTTAACCCTCGTCTATGAAAAAATGCCTTCATGTAAAGAATATTAAAACTTTTTCCGATACAACTTGAAACTAAACAGTTTGTAAATATATTGACTGTATAATTCCTAACACGGGTAAATTTTCCTTCAATATTCATCGTAAACACGATAAATTTATTATAATGCCTTATAATATATTTCTTAAAAGCTCGATATCTGTACACTATATAAGATTCATGTTGTTAAAGTAATCGATACGACTTCGAGGTATACGTATGCTTTGTCAAATTTGACTCTGAAAATAAACCAAGTTATTGAGAAATTGTCCGAAATGTATCTCATGTTTAAATCCAGGAGCCGGAACAATCTATACGGTTTCTAAGCCTTTTCCTCATTATCGATACGTAGTTAAATAACGTATAAACTTAGTTAATTTTCGAAAAAAAAAAAGCAATAAGGTTCTAGCGCGTTATTTGACGCCAAGTTAATATATGTGGCGGGTTTTTTTTTAGCTCTATTTACCCCAGTCCGTTTGAGTGGTCTCAGCTTTAATCATATTTTAAACGAAAAACGCGAGTATTAGGTGTGCAAGTAATTTTGGTGTTGAACATGAATATAACGGGTAATAAACGTTTAGTAAACCGATTTCAAGATCATAAAGACGTTTTTGGAAGTTGTTCGAGGATTCGACAGAAAGTTGAGTAAATTAGTATTAATAGAAGAGAAATGACTCATGAAGAAATGGATAGATTTTGATTCGACGAATAGTATTAGCGAATGAAAGAATATAATCGAGTAGATTAGTGGTAATATCTAACATAAGAAAAGTAAAAGTATATGTTTGTTTCATTCTATATCAGTAAAGTAAAAACGTAAAAACAGCTCGATAAGTGAATAAAAAGTTAAATGAAACCGTTTTACGGGCTGTAAAAAAAGGTTCATCGTTATCTTCCGCTAATTCGTAAAAATAGTTAAAGATGTTGAGGATTATAATATGAAAAAAAATCAAAAACGACTCTTAAATTAGTCAAACGTAACCTGTTAATTTTATTAAAACTAATAATTCCCGAATGGGTTAAATATGAAGGCAATCTATTAAAGAATTGTTCCTTGATTTTAAAATACTTTGAATACTATATTCGGGTTTTGATGGTAGTCCTTTATCGTTGCAATATAGTTGTTTCGAATTTTTGTGGTCGAAGTAACTGGAGCTGCATTAAAATTGGTTTGATACATTGTAAGTTTTAAGTTCAGCAGACCGCTAGCAAGTCTGCACGCACATTTGTATGGCTAAATGCTTTGGTCTGTACCCCACTTTGAAGTAGGCATCCACTGCACTACACTTGCAGTTAATCCCACAAACTGCAGTCAATTTGCAGTATGTACAATCAACTAACTGTAAGTATAGTTGACTTGATGGTACGACGTTGGACTGCTATTCCAACAGTACCTTTGAAAAAGACCACAGGTATCCAAACTTTAAACCGAATGAGATGAATATATCATCTCAAAGGCGAACGAGTTAATTATTCGTATTTCTAAATTTAATTCCGAGCTTATTTATATTAGCTAATAAAAACAGAAATAACTTTTTAAAAGCTTTTAAGTAAAATGATACCAGGCCAAATCGTATGTTTATCACTACTATGCTAAATAACGATACTTTACCTTTGCCGAAAATAACTTGCCGGTATTCTTATATCCGGTGGAGTTAGAACTTAGGAGAGTTCACTGTAAAAACGTCGAATTATCGTTTTCCGATAGTTAAGATTTCTATTACACCAGTATTAAATACAATACCCTAAAACCAGTTACTATACCTATGAAACAACGTCTATTACGACGCCCTATAGGCGTTCTGCACACCGCTTTCGCTATCCATCCCTACACTATAAGAAAACAAGGAATTTTAGAAGCATATAAATACTTACTAATCCGTTTACTCATTTTAATTATCGTATAAGTCTCGTTTTTCTCCGAAGCGTATTTTGAGAGTGTATTTTTTAAAGGATAACGTCTAAATCCTCTTCAATATCTTCGTAATAGGCTATATACACTACGAAAGTAACTTCCGTTTCGTACTAGAGTACATAATCGGCTAAAAATTATGGTTTAATCCGAATCTACTGATATACTGAATGGTTAATTAACCAACAGTCGACCTTATTACATAAAATATATCGTTTCAAGAAAAGCCTGTAAGCCTTTATATACTCTTACATAAATGTAATAATACAGGTGGTAAGTTTCATACTAAGCTATAAGAACGCCTCGGCTAATAACTAATTTATCCTCGACCTTTAAGGCTCACCCTTTACTATCTATCATCTATATAGCCGTATTTAGGCTTTTAAATTCCTCATATCATAAATGCACATCGAATCTTCTGTCAAAAACATAATAAATTGTTTTAGAGAGGTCCGCTTTCATAATGTAGTGACACATATCTTTAGCCTTTTCGATTACAAATACAATTCAGGAACTCTCCTATCAACGTATCAAAATCCTATGAAAATTTCAAAGCTTGTAGAAACGGCTTCCGGGTCTTTCTTCAATTTAAATGAAGTAAAATCCAAGTTAAAATTTTTACGGCATACTTGTGTAAATATTCAGATAAATAATTTATTTCCATTATATTCGGGGTTAAACACTACCAAAGCACCTTCGAAACTTCGCTAACGAAATTATAAACACCTTTTAAATGTATCAACATTTTTTAACTAGTTTTAAACGAATGCCTATCCAATCCCTATCGTAAAATTCATGATTAATTTTTGTATAAAAATGAATCTTGAAAGGATTGTAATATTCTACAAACATATCCACATTTATCAAATAATAAATATAACACTATTTACTTTACCTAATTAATATATTAGAAAAAATCAAATAAGATTGCAAAGTTTTAATTTCTAAATTTAATCAGCATTTAACAATACATGAATTTAATAATCAAAAACATCGGAAATTTTGATATCATAATTTTCGTCCTTATTCTATTACCTGGTAAAGCTCGTAAGTTTCGTAAAATTATTTCTATTAGTAGAGAATCTATATTATAAAAGATTATGGTAAGGGTTGTAGTTAGTAATCTTTAGGCTATAGAATTCCCATTATAGTTTTCCGCCATTTATCTTTTATTCAAAAACACTATCTTTCTCATTTAAACCACTTTTATTGTAGCCGAAAAGGATGTCAAATATATTCAGGGAAAAGTCTAGTCTTTATATATTTTTATAAGTGTTTTGAAAAACCGTCCGTATTCAACCCGAATAATGCATTACCTTCGTAACCATTTCTCCTCTTCTTTTAATTTCTGAAACTACATATATCTCCCACGGGACGCGGTTAATCTTTCGAAACATCTTAAACTTTACGTACGTAAAGTATTTTAGGACTTTTTCCGCATTTCTTTAATTATCTATTTCTTACATTTTACCAACCTGTATTCTTTTATAAATTCTAATTACAATACTTCCTTATACTCCCTGTTTAATATTTCGTTAAGTTAAACTATGCTAAACAATGCGTTCACAATACAGACGTTTCTACCACCTCAAGTATCAATTCCTTCATTCTGTAACTATACATATAATATTTTTGAAATAGAATTATTTACCGTATATCACATTTCCAACGTTTAAATAAATAAATATTCTCAGAAATCATCGAATATACCGAGCTTTAGAATATTCTCCTCCTAAGAACGAAAAATTACATTTATAACGTACATATTCGTTGGCCAAGGGTTCAAATTGTGTGCTAGTATTTCAATAACGTTATTCCGCATAATCAGGTTAACAAACTGTAAAATGTTTCTTCTGTTTGTTATATATTGGAAAGAAACGTCCATATATTCGCTGTGTTTAACCAAGCTCCTTACGGGTTGTTCCATAGGATCAAGGTCATTTTATAGAAAGGTCTAATGCAAAATATTCGAAGTTTTTGCGTTTACATACGCTTATAATCATATATTTAAATAGGGTAAAATTTATTTTATGCAATTGAGATAATATTTTGAAAGGGTTTGAAATGAAACAGTAGATAAAAGTGAGAAATACGTGAATGAATTACAAATGTAATACGTTGAAACAGTCTAAACAAGGCTTTTATCGTTTGTAAGTTCCAAAAAAAATATAAATACAAACTAATGACGTTTTGAACTAGTCTTTTAACACTTTTAAACGTTATATTAACCAAGTAACTAGTAAGTTCAAACATCGCAAATAATAACTTAAATAAGCGGTGTAATACAAGGTGAATGGGGCAAGGGGAACTGGGAAATCTATGGTGTGTAAGGGTTGAAATAGTGAGTAAAAGCGAGTTAAGATGGAGTAGTAAGCTGTTGCATTGTTATGTTTAACGTTTGGTGTATTTCAATGTAGGCGTTTCGAATGTTGTTTTTGCGGTTTGGGTATTTGTAAAAACGCTTGGAACGTTGGTTTGGAAGCTTCCCAATGTTATAACCCAGACAACGGTTGGGTCAGGAAACAGGCCAGCATGCAGCTGAGCCACGGAGAGCCTGTAGTCCAACACATCAGGCGGGGAACATCTCTTATGTAAGCAAGGTGACTAAGTAAGTCACGTGATGGATCAGTATGGGTCAGTTACTGATCCAAGATGAGGCAGCACTAGATCAGCGGGATCAGTGCGGTGATCCAAACGATCCAGTACTGAAGATAGTATGAAGGCAATGGGATATAAGGACACGGTCAGCACCATAGATAGCCTTTCCTTCATAGCTCTTCAGTTGTCAATCTAAGTATTCAGTCTACACACCTGAATAGCCTAACGACTAATGATCATCTTACAGCACGAACACACATCTTCTTGATATTGCACCTTTGTTACCTCTGCTACCTTACTGCTAACATAAACCCTCTGACACCTTCTATTTACTTACGGGTATTTAGTGTGATCATTACACCCAACTTTACTGAAATATTGTAAAAGTGGATTTGTGTGTATTCTAGAATTGCCGAAGTGTTGCAAAAGTTATTTTGGTCGTTTCCAAAGTATGTTTAAGGGGTTCGGATATTGAGTTTTAGTTGGATGGGACCTAATGAAGGGGTTCGAAACTTTATTGCTTTCGTAGTAAATATGTGATATGACGCTTTCCAAAAAGTGCCCGGATGTTATGGATTCAGGCCATCGGCTATTGAGTCTATAGGTTACGTGACTGTATACGTAACGGGATAGGTAGTACCCAGTTTGGGCCCGGTTCGGGTGCGCACCGGATACGGTCCGTGTATGGTACGTGTGAGGACACGTGAAGGGTTAGGTACTGGCTATGCCTATAGGTCCTGTACGTTAGGTTACGATAGCCTTTTTTAATCTTTCTTCGTACCTTAATAGTAAATTCTATTTAGCTGTTGGAATAGTATTACGTGCAGTCCAGTAGGTCAACTTTACTGTAAGTAAAGTTGACTATACTGAACTGCAAGTTGAGTGTATTGCGTTTTGCAGACATACCGCATTGGGTGTAAGTCGAGTGCAGTACGCTGCACTTCACTCTAGGGCACAGGCCAAGCACTTGGCCATACAATTTACAGAGCAGACCGGCTAGCGGTCTGCTAAACCTAGAACAATACATCCACCATCTGACTACTGCAATACTACTGTTACTTCGAAGAAGACCATTCGAATCGACAACGTTGCAACGTCCAAGGCCTACCAATATTAGCACCTAGTTATCGTATTATCGTGAATTAAATTATAATACATTATTACGGATTTTTTTTACCTTTTAAAAAGAAACATTACTTATAATAAATGAATCGATAATAAAAGTTAATAATTTTACTTTATATTTCAACGTCATTGTGAAAGATAAACCTTCGGTGAATACCTAGTCCTTTACCTTTATAGATATGTTTTTTTACCTTTTTAAAACCTATTTAAGACGATATTTCTCGTTTATAAAATACCGTAAATTATGTTGCATCATTTATGAAATAAATGTAATAACCAGATTAATTGATTTAAATTATCAACTTTATATTTGATTTCGTTTAAGTTATAACGAAGATTTAGTCATTAGAAACAGAATCAGCTGCAACTTGCGATAGGTTTTTAAAGGCTTAAAGTAAGTAAAAACGACATAATTCATCGTAATTTGATAGATTAACTTTTACGTAGGCAGCAACGCAGAAGGAAATTGAATTTATATTAAAGCGAATAAAATATAAATTGGAAAAAGTTTACATAGGTCGCTTTGCGTATAGGGATATTATACGGCGGCGGTAAAATAGGCAGTTACAGCATATTATGGAACCAAAGGATTTCAAGGTATATATAATATAAGAAAGTCTTTCGACTATATTGAAACGGCTTTCAACGACCTTTACTATGCGGATAAAGTATTAGTTGAATTTGAAGATTGAGTTATAAACGATAAAGATTTGTAGATATTATTCGTTATTAGGTTCGGAATATTTTTGATTTAAATGGGCGGCTTAAATTAGCCATCGACTTTAAGGTATTACTATTTACGCTTTCGCTAATCGTAACATATTTGAAAAAAAAATATTACGACAAATATTAACCGTATAGATTATATCGGAACCCTAGAGAAATACCGCATATTTACCAATAAGTTAAAATCTTTAAATTTAAAACGACGTTTTAGTTATTAATTAACGAAACCCGTATAAGTTGAACAACAGGATGGTCATACAATTATAATAGGAATTTACACTTTTTAAATACTTTTGCTAAAGTGCCGTAATAATTGCGGCTAGTTATTCTAATAAATCCGTTCGATACACGTTCAAAACTAAAAACATAAGGCGATATAAGCGATAATAAAGGAACGTTAGGCTAAGATTACCTCGGGGCGTTACCTACGTTATAACTTATCGGATTATTACCAACGTAATAACAAATTTCGCTCGACATTACCTTTTACGTAGTTGTATACGGTTTAAGTTGAAAAGATAAAGATAGGATTTAAATTAACGGCGATGGGGAAGGTTTAATTTTTAAATATAATTTTATTTAGGTGATATATAACTTTAACGACGTAATTACAAAATAGAATGAAAATGAGTTTGATTTACTTAAAATACGTATAAACAAGTGTTTGTTTTTTATTTTATACTTTTTAATAATACCTACTTTTTGAATATTTAATTTGATTTTGATTATAATTATTATTGTATTATAAATAAGGTTTTTATAATGCGGTTAAACATAAGATAAATTCGCCTATTATATTTTCGAAATTTCGATACGATATTAGTACTACAGTAAAATACGCATATTACCAAAATATATAAGTTTCGTATAAATATGAATAAATAACCGAACCCGATGGTATTATATATTATTCCCGTAATAATGCGGGATATAACTTTTAGAATGCCTTAGATACTATATTAATAGGTTACCTTAAATATTGTTGGTATTTCCTTGGTAATTTAAGGTTAGGGAATCTTAGTTATCAAAGTAATAAGGATACGCCTTAAGACGGGAGATATATAAGGTGTAATACATTCGGTTTTTTTTCCCGATTTAACATAACGTGTTATTGAAAGGTATAACGTATAGAGAACCTGTTTCGGATAACTTTCGTTACAAGCCTTTACGAAATAACTCGGATTTTCTAAATAACGATAACGATTACAGTTAAAAAAAATATTTACGTCTCATATTAAAATGAGCTAAATTCCGCGACCTATTTGTTAAGGATAAGGCTATAATTTTACTCTTTTATAAAGGGAAACTCGATTTTTATATTTATATTAAACCGAAAGAAAATATATTTTTATTAAAACGAACATAAGTGAAGTTATATTCGATATTACGGGATTAACGTTTTTGACCTCGAAGACAGGATACAAAATTAATGAATAAGAGTTAGCTTCGAATAAGTTTTTTATCGGTCATAACGTCAGTATTAATTTTTTGGAAACCGAAAAGCAGACAACAGTTTTATATAAATTATCGGGTATTAAGTAAAATTACGAAGTGAAAGCGTTTTCACTTACCTTGAATTAAAAAGACCTTACGTACGTGATTAAAGTCGATATAACTTACGAAATTGAATATTCGAATAGGTTTTTACCGTATCTGGGTTATACCCAAATAAAAGAAATTAACAGCGGTTCGTACGCGGTTTGGTTTATTTAATCAAATAATTACTCCGTTTAAATTGGAGGAAGAGTTGGTAACGTTTTAACGATATATTAATTATATAGTAGCAGATATTAGAGCTAATTTCGTTATAACGTATTTAAACAACTTTTTAGTTCTTTTTTACAGTATCAAATAAAACAATATGACGAAAGTTCGTGAATTTTTGAAACGTTTTCGTAAGGCGGGGCAAAATCTAAATTTTAAAAAAGTGTAACTTAGTAGTTAAGGAGATAAAATACCTGGTTTTATTATAATGGTTAAGATAGGTATTTAGGTCGACTTCTAAAAAGTCCGGGTAATCCGCGAGTAGTAGTTACCGCGTATAATTTGAAAAGTTTAATGTTTTTTGGTTTTTATCAACTTTTATCATAATTTTATTAATCATTTTTCCAAATGAACGGATTATTTCATCCATTGAACGAAACGAGGTATTCACCAAGCTTGTACGAGGCGCCAGGAATATATATTTTATACCTTGAAAAATGCCTTTATTAAGGCTCGTATTTTAACATATTAAGATTTGAATCAGCTTATAATGATAAAAAAAAACTATTATTCGGAAACGAAGTTGAAAAGATGTCTATCGTAACGGGATAAGGATAATATTTTAAAGCTAATAGATTACTTCTTCATACGATTCCCAGATTTGAAACGTAACTATATTATCCACGATAAGAAGTTCCTCGCTGTAATATCTTACTTAAAAGCGTAGTTTTTCGAATTAAGAAACGTCCGTATACCGTTTACGATTTTAATGGATTATAAAAAATTGGAATGTTTTTCTTTACCACGTTTAATTTCGGAACGCTAAGCGAAATAAGCTGAAATCCTTTTACTTTTTCAAAACTATTTACTATAAAGGTATTTATTATAGGGCGCCGACCGGATACATTAACCTGTAAGTTATAAGATAAGTCCGAATTTAAAAAACGTCGCTTGCGAGATTTTCATTCTATTTTCATTGTTATATTCAATAGGGTATTCGTAAACTTATACTTTACAAAGAAATAAATTACGGCGGATTATATAGATAAATTTAATGAAACGGTGGATTAGTTATTAGATTATGACGACATATATTTTCAAGGTAGGTCAGAGTTTTTTAAAGGGCCGCTGAAGGCGATATCGCCTCGAGCCCGGCTCGCACTGGAGTGATTATCGGAGATAACTTTAAGGAATTCTAATACGACGACGTCGGTAATACCGCTGCGAGTCCGGCCCACGTTAAGCCTTTAGTTATCGTTAACGTCGAGTGGTTGCCCTATTTTTCACTCGGGTACATTAATGGAATTATAGGATTAAAGAATATCGGACGTCCCGTTATATAAGGTCCTTCTTTTAACGGTTTTTGAATATATTGAACGCTTTTCACTTTAAGTACGATAATTAGTATAAATCGCGGATGATGGAATTAACCCACAAGGTATATTACATTACTGTAGCCGTTTATAGATTTCTAGTTGGAAATTATTAATAACGAACATGTTATAGTTTACTTTAGATTCGCCTATTATAGCTTATCCGGGTAAAAATATTTTATTTCGCTATTTTAACGGGATTATTATTAAAAAAGAATAGTTCCAAATATTTAACGTTTATGTCAAACCTTCACGTAATATAACGGAACAAAATCGCGTTGTACTTTACTATAAAATCTAATTTAACTCTTTCTTATCCTAAACCGATAATAAATGTATATTTCGGTCGACTTGATAATCGACTTACCAATTACTAAAAGCGACCTCAGATATTTATTAATTATTGCAAATCGCCCTTTTAGGTTTATTTAGCTAAAGATTATATAGTTTATAATAACCGATACGTGTAAGGAGGGTTTTCAGGATATATGGTAAAAGTTTTATGGAATTCCAGCCTTTATTATTAATAACCGCGGTTATGATTAGGTCAGCGTATTTTGAATGACCTTATATTCCTTAATAAAAGTCGAATAAATTTTACTTTCATCGTACCACCTATGAATAAATAGTGGTATTAGATAAATAAACTAAAAGATATAAAAATACTAATTTATCGTTCTCGATTTTTTATAATAGAATTAGGCTTTACATTTATCCGTTTATTAATTTACGTTAAATCACCGTAAGTCGAGGTTTACTAGGTTGAAGACGAACTGATTGGTAAATCAATACGAAATGTAACTTATTCCGAAGGTAAACGGTGATAATGAGTCGTTAACTAATCCGGCAGGGCGAATTATTGTATTTTTGGCTTATTATATGAAAAGACAAAATTAACCAGAGTAGTAATAACTTATATTTTGTAGTAAATGGAAACGGTGGGAAATTGTATGCAAAGTTCGGCGAAGTGATATAAGGTGCGGAACTGGGTTTTTCTACGCCTTGATAATATTAAAATTAACCGCCCAAGTTAAAAGCTCGATTAACTTTACAATTAGTATCGGGTGTTCGATATTTCGAACCCGTTTAATGTCGTATTAGATATCCTGGGGAAACACCTTGTATTCCATATAGACTTGGTTAAACGGGCGGTCTCGAAATAATACTTTGCTTATAAAAAAAGATGAAAATTCATTGCTAAACGAAGCTATGATACAATAAGTAGGGCTGGAAAAATATTGCTCGACTTTCTCAAATACGCATCCGACCGTAAAGCGGCTCTTACTATGTCTTAACAAAAATCCACCTACTAGTTATTATTATCCTTATCAGGGTTTAACGAGTACCGGTATTACTTACGTTAAAAGCCCTATTATAATTATCTTCGGATATTAAGGAACGCCGGGAGAGGGGGATGATAAAAGGCGTGACGGAAACTAGTAGGCACCGAGGAAAGAGACTAGTAGAAAGTAGGACGAATATAAGGCGACGTCGAGGATAGTGGATAACGCGAAGACGAACGGGCGCTAGGAAAGCCTAATAATCAATAATACGAGGAAGGACGGACTTTACGGAAAGCCAACGATAACGAATAACGTTAAAAGATACAGGTGGTAAAAGAGACCGTCGTAAATGGCTAGCGAGAAATAGTACGAAGGGAGGGGGAACGAAGGCGACCTTTTAAACGAGTTATTCAAAATTACAACATATTAATATAAGTCCAGATAATGCGGTTAACCAAGGTAAGATTTTACGCCTGCTCGCGATCGGCTTAATTAGTTAGTTTTTAATCAAGATTAGTAAATAATATTCGGGTGAAATCTGGAATCGTATAATTAAGCCTTAAACATCGCTCGTTATATTTTGTAAGCCGTAACCTATATTAGTTATAAAACATATAGCTCAAGTGACCATATTATTTTAGGTTTTAGGGTCAGAATTACGGAACTATATATAGAGGTAACGAAAAGGAGCTGGGGAAAAGACGTTATGCGTTAAAATCCGGTCGACTGAAGGCGTTTTATCTTTATAAATAAGCGATATAATAAAGTGTAACTAAAAAGGTTTAGGTAAAAACGGTTTTAGAAAAAAGGGGTAACGTAAACGTATAGCAAAAAAGGTAACGGCTTTTATAACCGGTATAATGGGGACTTTATACACCTAAACGATATTTTAAAGTCAGGTAAACTAATTAACTAACATAAAAAAACGGGGGTAATAACGGGTTGATAACCCAGAATATCTTTTAAATGTTTATACGTAAGGGATAAGGTACAACTCCCCTACTTGACATATTGATTAATTAATATAAAAGGATACGTAAACCATGTAAAGCTGTAAATAAGTTTATATTCTAAATTCATCACGAAGAAAAAGTTAATTTACAGTTAGATTTCCTGCAAAATTTACTTTTAAGTTAACCTTACTATGAAACTTATAGTATATACCATATTCTTACGCCCCATAAACTCGATCATAAAAAAGATAAACGTTAAAATTAAGAAAGCAGTTGATATATAATATACAGGCGTTTTGGGCTATAACGAAGGAAATTTACTTTTATTCCTACTATCTTTAAAAACGAAAAGATTTTATATAGCGCGAAGCGGATATAATAAGCAGTTATTAGCATAGTATTAATACATAATAGGGTAATATACCTTACAAAGTAGCTCGTTATCCCCCATAAAGGTGTTGAAGGTAACGTGATGAAGTTAGGCCCGTTATATATATCGGTTCTAATAACAAGTTTAAAAAAAACCTAAAATATATTAGCAGAAATAGCTAGCTAAGATGTGTAAAGAGAAAGTGAAATGATTATAAAAAGGACAGTTAAGTAGGGTTATAAAAATGGTGTTTAACGAAAGAGTACGGCGTTATAAGAGGAAAAACAAGGAAGTTTTAAAGGCTATAGGGGGCGTCCGTATGTATAGGAACTCGTTAACCGGATTCTGCAGTGATTACTTAATGTACGAGGCGCGTTACATAGTATTCAAGGTAGGAGCGCGACTTTAAACGACGCGTTATACGGCGCCGACGGTAAAAAAGATATATTATATAACACGTTAACGGGTACGTTGTACGGCATCGGCGGTAAATAAAAAATACATTATATACCTAGCCTACGGTTATATTATATGATATTAGCGGTAAGGCTAATGGTCGCGTTATACGATTTCAGAAACTTAAGGTTAAACCAGCTAATATATTATATGACACGTTAAATGTAATGTTACCGGCTAATATGCGATCTGTGTATTAGGAGGATACGACCCGCGTCCGATATTTATTTAGTAGGGTGCCGTAACCTTTATAACATTTGAAGAAGAAAAGGGCTTATTAAAAACTTCAGCTGTTAGCTATTAAGTTTATAAGTTACGTAATTATATATATAACGGGATGGGCAATATCTGACCTAATCTCGGTCTGGGTACAGACTAGGTACAGTCCGTATACGATATATGTAAGGGCACGTGATGGGCTGGGCACTGTTTATGCCCGTAGGGTCTACACGTTATGCCACGGTAGCCTTTTTTGGTCTTCCTCCGTACCTCAATAGTAAATCCCATTTGGCACCTACTTGGCGTACCATCGTAGGTTGGACTATTACAATAGATACGTTTAGAGCGCCAACCGAATTAACGGTTATTGTAACAGGGCTTTCAGTAGTTAAAAGGTATTTCTCAAATGAATAATTTCGTATTGAAATAATATTTTAAAGTTAATTTACTTTATAATCATTTTATGTTTCCGTATTTTTTTGTATAGCGTAATATTAAAGTACGGATAATTGAGACTGTTACAGTATCTTGTTATAAGTATTTAACTTAGGTTCGTCTCTTCTTTTTGAAGTTATTTGTAGTCGACCAAATCGGGTTTTAATTGATATTAGTAAGGTTCTTACCTATTTACGTAAACATGAAGAGTAAAAAAGTAATCGCAAGATTGATAGTAGATTAATAATTAATAGTTGGAAGGGAGAAGAGGCATGCGCAAAGTGCACGCCTGAAGTGAGAGCTTATAAGCTTTTAGCCAGAGCGTGGCACTTTATCGTATACTTTGCTAATACCCCTTCTGGGGCGTAACACACTATAAAACACTCTGTAAAAGTGCACCCTATAGAGTCACACGTTATCTTGCACTCTTGCAGAGTTTATCTTTCAATATGACTGCTTACTAACTATATGTATTAGAATAGTATTACATGCAATGCAGTAGGTCAACTTTACTTACTGTAAAGTTGACTATACAGAACTGCAAGTTGAGTGTATTACTTTGTAGAGACTTACCTCATTGGGTGGAAGTCGAGTGTAGTACGCAGAACTTCAATTTGGGGTATGAGCTGAGCAATTAACCATACAAATTACAGTGCACACCGGCTAGTGGTTTGCCAAACCTAAAAGAATATATTTACCATCTGACCATACAATATTACTGTAACTTCAACCAATCGAATCGACAACGTTGTAACGTCTAAGGCCTACCAATACCTATCAGTGCTTATCTGCTTATTGGATTAATCATAGATAATCCAAGTAGAAGAAGAAGCTACTTTCTGGTTACACTTTAAGTTAAACAACCGCTGATGTAGAGGAAAGATTCTTACGAAGAGCCTTTACTTCTGCATCGGTTTTTACGACATAAATATAAAAAACTTCTAGGCTACGTCGGTTTTTACGGAAGCTTAAAGGTAGCAACGGTATCGCTAACGAAAATACTAAGAAATCTTCATTAATCCTTTTTAAAAACGTTGAGATTAACTGTCAGAAGTCTTAAAGTTCGGTAAATTGTCAAACAGCTAAGTCGATACTAGTACAGGTGCTATTAATATTAAGAAAAACGACCAAGTCCCTATACCAAACCATTGAAATTACTCTAAGAAAGGTATTAATAGAAAAAGTTAAAGCTCTTGAATCAGTTTTTACCAAGTATTACAACCACGACCTTTAGGAATACAACGTCCATAATAAATTAACCGAAAAGAACCTAATTAACTTCGTCAGCTACTTTATCTTAAAACATAATGGTGGTAAAAATCCTGACTGCGCTTTCCGTAAGTACCGTGAATTCCTTGATAACTAGATTATTAGCATGTAGAAGTTAGTTTAGAAAACCGTTAAGTCTAAACTAAAGGCCGAACTTGAACGTCAAGGGATCAATATACTAAAAGGAAACTCTACTAAATTAGCAGAAACCCATTTCGAATTAGCTTAACTAGAAAAACGCCCTCAAGACCCTGATCCTTAGGACTCTTAAGGAAAAAAGGAAAGCGTTAAAGTATTTCAACGCCCACACACACGTTTTAAAGCACCGATAACTTATCTTCAGCTAAGTTAAGCTTTTTTACGCGCTGGCTATAAGGAACTGGTTAACTTGCTTAGCAGTTTAGTACCTCTACGTGACAGCGCGAAGTTCACCTTTAACAGCAGTAGAGCACATAAAGAAACGGACTCCAATACGGTCAAAGGTATTAACAATAGTAATTAATACTAGTTCATTAATTAAAATTGTTAGGCCTCCCAAAACCTTTAAGTACCTATCGTCACTTAGCAATTCAATCGCCAAGTCCCTTCAAAACCATCTCTTTTCAAATTTGCTTACACGCGAAAGCCTATTATAAGTCCTACCATAGGACTTTACCTCTCAGGCTAAGCGACTGCCAATTACCATTAACACCGTACCTCGGAAGCTCTAAGTCTTAAAATACTACAAAACACTATTCAAGGCTGTAATAACTATTGCATCCTCCCCATAATACATATTAAGATAGTTAATGTAAACTATAAGCTTCTAACGGACTTTAACAAGATCTGAGATAATATATCAAAGTATAACGGGAAGCCTTATAATCTCCTCAACACTAAGATAATACCTTTCCTAAACACCTGTAAGCTAATAAAGATTTTGCCTTTTGGTTTTCACTTACTATTTCCCTAAATTCTTACAAGGTACGCTAAGGACCACTATTCAACCTTCCTAACTGACGTCACCACATTTCGCGAAGTCTATGATAGTATAAAATGCCATTTCGAATACGACGTCTACCTAACATAATATCACATAAACTAGGCCACTACGAGGAAAACTATATTAATAGCAAAAAAGAAAAAGGAGGAAATACCAATTAATATACTTAAATAAATGATTGATAAACTAATATTGTGCCAAAAAAACGATAGAGAAAGCCCACATTAGCGAAGCTACACTTTGCAAATAGGTATAGATAGCAATCACAGGCGTTAGTAAGTTTGAATACGCCCTATAACACTTCGATACCACCTACGAAGGCATTTTTTAGCCAGTTACGTTTCTCGCTTGCCACCATCATAGCACGCATAACAAACTCGCTTGGTACATATTCCCAAGCCGTCAATTTACTTAACGTAAATAAAGAAGACCTTGCCGTAATCAATTACGTCAACTGTAAGTACGAGCGCCTACAACGCCTAACGTTTGGTCCATCAGATACAAACTAAAAGTAATAACCACGTTAGTGCTAGCAAGGCCAAGCTTTAGACGGAACTGTTGACGGCTAATACTATCGTCGTAATATGAGCAAAAAAATGTTAAATCTATAGCAAGTCTAGCTATTAGTTAACTCGGCACCCACCCGTTAAACGTAACAACAAAAAGGCAGTATATCACGTTCAATACCCCACTGCTTCTAAAAGAGACTACTTGAATCAAATCGTAAACTATAAGGGCAACGAGTTGATTAACACCGCCAACACCCCCCAAAAAATTAAATAACACGAAAATACTAGTTCTAGTTCGGCGTAATAACTAGCCGACCATGCCTTTTTATACTGTTTAGGTGGTAAAAACCCTTACCTTTACCCTAATTAAACTTTTAACCCCTTATATATTTTTACTCTTTGTAATTATTATATGAACTATATGTTTTAAGGTATTATAATAGATATAGGGGTAATGAGATACTTAATAGGAGGCTATTCGCAGTACGTAATACTGCGAATGAAAATCACTACAGCTACTAAAATCGATTGTCAAAATGTTATCAAAGATAAATTTAGCTTTAGCCTAAGCGAACAACTATCTTCACTGGGAATAACGGTAGATTAAACTATTATAGGAGCAATTACGTTCAACATCCTTAAGTATCCTACCTCTTTCCTTCTTTATTTAAAGGATATAAAAACACTCGGCGTTAATATCGACGTTAATATAGACGAACTGGTTAAAAACGGCGAAAGGTTTTCACTTGCCTTTAAATAGGGGTACCTATGGTTTTATGTTTAAGGCCCGGAAATAGTAATATTAAACCTAACGGAGCCGGATATACGTCAACTACACCGGCGTTTTAACCACTCATCCGTTAATAAGCTATAAAAATTCCAAAAATCCGTAAAACACAACGATTTGGAATACTTTACCCTAAAAGATATTAGAAGGCTTATCTACCACTATTAAACGTATGCTCAAACCCCTCAAAGACTTAAGTTTACACTAAAAGACGATAAGGACTTTAACTAAGAGATATTTATTGATATATTTTACTTTGATAACAAGCCTGTTTTTTATTTTGTTTACTCCGTAACCTCTTTTTACCGGGTTAAGTCTCTGAAGTCTCTTTCAGCAAAGGATACCTAAGAAACGTTAAGAATACTATAGATTCACACGTACCTAGGTCTACCTAACGTCGTCATCCACGATACCAGTACAAACTTTACTATGGCAGAGTTTCAGGAAAATTCCAAGATAATAGGAATTTAGTGCAAATAGGTGTTTATAAAAGCCCACTAATGCATTAGAAAAGTTAAAAGTGCATACACCCTACTTCTCCAAATATATAATATTCTTTTGTTGAAAATTAAAAGATTTAAAGATCCGGAGACTCGTTTATAAATGGTAGTGAAATGCATAAACGATATTATAGACCTTAAAGGCTTAATACTGGCGCTCCTAGTATTTGGAACGTATCTATGCCTAACGAGTGAATCCTAGCTCTCGGTAAGTACTTAAAAACGTATTACGGCTTACAGTATCGCTTTAAGGTAATTACGAAGAATATCGGCACGCCGACAAATCAAAAACGCCTTTAACACCAAAAACGGTCCTTTAATAATCGAGGTACTTACTTTGTCGTTATAAAATAAAGTCCTCATATAACGGAAGCCGGGCAAATAAAAATGCTCATATAAGATATTAAATATCGCAAACTATAAAGTAGTTATTAAAACTTCTAACGCTCCTATATCTTTTCGAATTACTTAAGTTAAGCTTTCCATTAAGGTCACTAAAGATAAAGACTCTCAAGCCCCTGAAGTTATACGTCTAATCTAACACGAAACTACGCTACCAGTTATCAACAAGCCAATCAAACACCGCGGGCGCAGAAAACCTTCAAAAAAAAAGAAAAAACCGTTAAAGAAAAGGAATATATATCGGGCTGCATATATAATACTACTAGAGTAAGTAGAAAAAAGAAGGATAACAAAAATTTAGCTATAAAGCTCCAGGTACATGGGATTATCAAAACCTCTGGTAAACCTTTTAAGGAAAACGAAAAAGACGAAATTAATTGCATATTAACTCAAGGAGTTATACAATTCGTACCAAAAACCGATTTTACCCTCTAAAACCCAAATATCACGTTCTTCAGGTCAAGGAATATCCACGAAGTTAAGGGTAAGACCACGGAGCGGCCATACATAAAGTCACAACTAATCGCTTAAAAATACAGTGATAAAGGCAAAGACTAGATCCATACGTAATCGCCAACAATTTGGAAGATTATCCAACACTTAATAGTTGCTTTAACAACAAATTTATTAGTCGAAACTAAAAGCAATTTTACGCTTAATAGCTGTAATATTACGTAAGTCTATACGTAATGAGTAACTAACTTATAACAGATGATACTATTAAAACTATCATAGGAACTCTGTGTCATTTACCCTTTAAATACAGTAATATGATATATCAAGCCACTATAAAAACTGGTTAAAACTGGTGTCTACTGGTTCCTAACCTAACAAACGTACTTGAGATCCCGGCTAACGATTAAGTCTTCAATATATAATCCGTGTTTATTAGTAATGTAAAAGAAGGACTTCGGCATAGTAGGTCTGTAAACTAATGATACCCTTTTCGTTGAAATGACTAGCTTTGTAGTATTGAAATAGTAAGAGATTAAGAACTCTAAGTTTTGGAATTACAATCCAGTGACGAAACTGACGGAAAATACACAGTTAGACTTTAATAAATCGTCAATCCGTATACTTGGTGTTAATGCCGGCTTTACCTTTCGCCAAAAGAGCTAAAGAGCTATTTTAACTACAATTAATAAGACTGACGAAGCCAGAGCTTAACAGTACTTAGAACAACGTGTTCGGGGTAGCTATATTGCTACTATATGCTAACCGGAAGACACCTACAATCTATCTATTACGACACGAATATAAACCCTAACAGATAAAAACTTTAACCGACCAAATAAGAGGCTGAAGTAGAAAATGCGGAACTTGGACCGCAGGATTAATATATTGCTAATCAACCTCTTAAAGGCTAAGTTAGTAATCTTCAAGGACGAGTCTTTTACGAACAACACCGACTTTTTTTTAAAAATCGATTTTTTAACCATGCTCATTAACGGAGAGAAACGGAAAGATAAGTTTATTATTATCGGTATTCCAATACACTGGTCCTCCGTTAAGTATAAAAGGATTATACGAAGCGTGTTGGTATCGGAGGTTTATAACATAATAACGAGCTTTAACGTAGGTATAACACTGTAGGAGACCCTTAACCTCATTACCAGGTAGCGAAGAATTCCTCTTATCACGGTAGTAATCTGTATAAACTCGAGGAACCACTTAGAATGCCATTTAAAGCTCGGAACCACTAGCGAAAAACGCTTAATGATTGACATGATAGCACTACGTAAAGCTTACAAAGGAAGGGAGATTAAGGAGTTCCGAAAGATTTATAGCAAAGATAACTCCGTAAATGCTATAACGAAGGCGGCACTAAAGAAGGCTCTAAAAAGGTTTATGGATAGAAATAGACTAACTATACGTATCGAGAGCTACGTTAACAGGCTTCCCAGAAAGGTTAAATCATGTGAAGACGGATAGGGATGTGCTGGAAAACTAGAAAACTGCCAAGGGATTGAAAATGGTAATCTGTTTAAGTGGTATAATTAAAGTATATGCTTACGAAGGGTTATGGTAGAAAACCTTTTTGTAGGAGTTGATAAACTCGGACCTCGGAGCGGCGAAAAAATAGAGGTCAAATAAGGTCAATTGGCATAAAATTGAATGCAATTCAGTATAGGAGTTAACTAGAATTGATAAGGGTCTGACCAGTTGACGAGGAAGAAATTCAGTGGTAACCGAAAAAAATTGATCAGCTAAACTAGCGTGCGCGTAGAAACTAAAAAGCCGCCAGTGTTGGAATATTATTACATGCAGTATAATAGGTCAGCTTTACTTACAGTAAATTAAACTTTACTAAACTATAAGTTGAGTGCATTTCTTTGTGGAGACTTACCGTATTGGGTGTAAGTCGAGTGCAGTACACTGCACTTTACTCTAGGGCACGGGCCAAGCAATGAACCATACAAATTACAATGCAGATCGGCTAGCGGTCTGCCAAGTCTAAAACAATACATCCACGATATGACCACGCAATACTACTGTTACTTCGAACAATCGAATCTAAAATGTTGTAACATCTAAGGCCTACTAACAACAGGGATATATAATTATATCTACTCAAACTACGAAAGAAATTGAAAAAAGAATTCCATGCGGGAACTGTAATACGATATATCAAATTCTTTTACAAAATATTGAAAATAGGTATTATTTAGCTCATGAAATACCAAACGCACTATCATAAAAGGTATGACACGAAAATATTAATGTTGAAATAATATGAATTTGTTATATAAAATTTATATTTTGACATTTTTCACATACAAACTAATTATGTACTTTTCTATAAAAGTATGTGGGTTATAAAAGATATATAACGTGGTATCAAATACTTAATCTTTTGAAAATACAAGCCGATGAAGATTTCATTTGAAGGAACACAGCTAAATTGCAATTCAACATCAATCTTCACCTATAATATTAGCAGCGTTCGCGTCAAATACCTCAATCTTTGTTAGAAATATTAAACCACAAACATTACGACAATTAACAATACTAATGAGGCAAAGTCACAATAAAAACTTAATGTCAAGGCTTAAACATCCAACATACATAGGTTATATTCACTCGAAAATTCCTATATCTATCAATTATAAAATAAATTTACAATCCATAACACTAAAATTTGAACAGGTTGAACAATTGCATTCATTGGCAAATGCACAACTCAAACAAAGGTATTAATGTAACGCTAATAAATTGAAGGACATAAAAATTAATGATATTAACAAAAGGCTTTTTTCAGAACAATATCAACCTCTACTCTTAACTTAAATTCATTATAATACTTGTTTACAAAAACAGACCCGCTAAACGATTTACTTTCGCCGGAAACATTGTAAATGAAAGAAAGATTAAATATGCACGTACAGTACTAAATGTATCAACATTGTAAATTTACGTTACAATTTCAATATTTAACATTTGAATGATAACCATCAACACCTTAAAAATTATCACCAAACAATTAGAATGACCTCATATTTCTGGATTTTTTAATATTAATTCCTGAATCCTTTTTAAATACTTTTTCATACTTGTCAGAACCAATGAATAATATTAATAATAATTATGAAAACATCAAAAAAAGTATACAAAACTCGACAAATAGATGCATTCAAGTGAATTAACAGCAAAAACGACCCCGCTGAGACTATAACTAAAGTCACACCCAATATCACATCAAGAGGATGTACAGATTGTAATAAACTTACCGCAAGAATTAAGACATACGTAAGTTTGGAGGTATGAAACAAAAAGGAACAAAGATACCATCATCAATTTAAAAATTACTAGGTTAATATTTTTCAAAATGAACATCAAACTCAAATCTACCAGCTAAAGGTTTAGAATTTATAACGTATTATATTATAACGAAAGCCTTTTGTATCAAATTGACAAAGGTAATGACTTGAATAGTAAGGCGGAAACCAGCAATTAAAGTTAATTTTAGGGTAAACCAGACTAACATTAGGTGGGTTGTGGCCGACTAGGATTGAAAGGACTTTCATATTTACTGAAAATCGATGATTAACCACACTAGCGCACACTCACAAAAGCAAAAAGTCGCTAGTGTTAAAACGATAGTCAATTACATTGTAGCCAAGTTACCTATAATACCTGAAGGCTAATTATACTGACTGAAAACTAACTGCATTATTTGTAAATTAATTATATTAACTACAATTAAAGTACAAAAAGTGCTCAATTTAGCTTAGGGTAAGAGTAGAACAATTACCTATACAGATTAGTATCTATACCTGCTAACTTTCTAACAAACTTAGAAGTAATTATATTACCACTTTGAGTTCAATACACTAGTTACTCCAACCGCGATTTAAATCGACTAAGTTGTAATGATAAAGATCTAACAACAATGCCGTTTACTATCTTCATAAATGATAAAACTTTGAAATACTGTTTATTAACAAAACCTCTCGCCCAAAAACATGTAAAATAATTGGAATGCTTTTTCTAGTTCTGTGTTAAACTCGTTTAAAATAAAGGAACTAATTATATATAACTCAACGTATTATCTTGTAAAAACTAACACATCCCTAAAAACCTTTTCGACCCCCGATTCTAAAACCCAAAACTACTGCGTATTCACCTTAAGTAACTGGATAATTCCTCGTTCCCAAGCTAGCAAATATTACGCCCCATTAACGTTAATAAATCAATGCCAAAAGACAGCGACATTTTTATAAACCAGAATCTTCAAAATAATTTCAAATTGATCTTCATCAAGAATACTAGTTATCCTTACCTAATTATTGCAGTGAATATAAATACCCGAAAACAATTGCCGATATTGGCCATAATGAAACCCAAATATGCAAGCTATCTATATTAAAATATGCGGCAAAGTATAATAAACTTTTTCGTTTTCTCGATGGTATTTAGGTTCCTGTTTTTAGGAATTTTACTCATGCATTAATTTTAGCTACACACGATTCATTTATCATTGGTTTACTGGGTTGCGACATGAAAATTATAGGTTCCTAAAAAAGTATTTTTACTCATTTTCCACTTTAATCGCTAATTTCTTTTACTGTAATTACGATATCGAAGAGTTTAACACCAATGAAAGATATCGCAAAAGTGGATTTTTCAAACCTTTATTAGTTTTTTTTATCTTGAAAGCTACTTATACTTATATTTCACAATTGCCTTCTTTTTAAAACTATTTCACAATCGTGTGACTTAGTGGTTGCTGAGTATTGCATAAATAAAGTCATTACTTCAGAAGTTTAATGGATTATTATAGTCGAAGCCTATATAAGGAAGGTGATGAACTTATATTTGCAGTTTCATGGGTTTTCTTACAAGATCATTAAAAAGAATGATTGTAATTTAATCAGATAATTTTTAAATTGCCTTTATCATCTAGTTGGAGTGGACTACCGATGAATCATTGTTTTTTTACCCTTGAACAAATAGCGTTACCGAACTGACTCATGAAAAGGTCTTAATATACTTACGTTCCTTCATTGTTTGAAGTTAACTCAATTAAAGTCATTTATTTTCCTGGTATCAATGAAGGTTAAATGATAAACTTTTTACAATGACTTATATTAACCATGCTTTTATAACGTATGATTATAATATCGACTTTATTAAATAATGAAACTTTTATGTATCCCATCAAAGATTCATACAAAAAAGTAAAGGATTCTATTAAATTAATTCGTAATACGACAAAATTCGCGTAATCCCCTATAATAGTTGAGTAATAAAACATGAAATAGTCTCTTAAAAATAACGTTCTTGCTTGAAACAATTTGAAGTCGCTAATAACGTTGAATCGTTTTTAAAACACTATAAAACGGATCAATTTTGCAGAAACCTAGGATAATTGTAAAAACCATACTGGGGAATGTACATTATCGACTTATATATTGCGGAATTTGATGTTTCAAATTGAAATCAATTCAGATTTTCAATCGACTGACTCATAAAACCGCTATCGATCCGGTTTTTTATAATGTATTCACTATTTTCAAATATCCTTCATTGTAATTATTAATCGAAACGGTGAGGATATACCCTAGCATCAGGTTAAAAGTATTTAACACGTAAAGAATCAAGCTGTAAGTAAGCCGTCTTCTTGTAAACATTACCATCTAATATTTGGTTTTCATTAATTGGGTTGGATAAATATAATATAATTAGGAAACATTCAAGAATTTCTTACTTTGATTAGATTTAACATCTTCGAGTGCCAATATAGCCCGAAGCCGAAATACGACGGCTCTCTTTAACCTATTTGTAAAAGAATAAAATCCGCCTACATTTTTTATTCTATTAATCATAGTGTTTTGTATAAAGTAACTCTAAAGGTGTTTTTTCGCTGCGTTTTGACTTTTTATCTCATTTTTCTGGGATTTTACATAATTTTCACACGTTTAGGAAGTTTTTGATTGAATTACTTTAATTAGTATCCCATGAACATTTTTACATGTTTAGTTCTGTTTAAAATATTTTATTATTTGATTAATTTAACAATTTATCCCTAGAATAAAGTTATTTATCCTTATGCCGAAATTCTTGATGGGCTTCTTTTGTTGTAATTGTTTAAATTTATACAAACGCGTGTAACTACTCTGATTTCTATTTTAATAAATGCGTTAAACTTGTCGTTATTGTCACATACAGCTGAACGAACTTTTTCGATTTTTTCCCCACTGCGTTTTATGTACTTGCTATCCACTTAGTTAATCATTTGGTGTAGAGAAGAGAATAAAAAACATGCTTCACCCTCTCGAGCCTTGTTAGCTAATACTCTATCATGATTACCGCTAACGATAATATTAATCAGCGAAAAGATACTATGGTTTACATGGACTTTGCTTTCAACCTCAGGTTTTATACGTTTAACGTTTTGACTATCTATTACTCAAGCCTTTACAAATATTACCTCTTGGTTAATAAGACCAAAGACGCTTTGAAATATTGATTTTACCGCTATCATTCAAATAAAAATCATGATATACCTATAATAACTTAATAATACATTCGTGTGTATTATTATTGAAGTTAATGGGCGTTGAAATATTTCAACTAAGTTTTTGGATATAAGGGTTATAAACTTAATATTAATAACTTTTGCCTTAATTAATGTAATTTGATTGTGAGTTATAAATCATTTAAACATTTATTGAGGAGTATCTACTCTTAATATCTACGTAAAACTAACGTGGATTAAGAGGTATATGCGCTAAGAACTGAAAATAGGTACATTTGAGAACTACATCAAGAACATCTTTGGTAGATTTTGATTCAATGTGCTTAGAATTCGTGAACTGGTATTAAGCCTTATAAGAACGTATTTGTAAACATTAGCAATTATTGCGATTATAATTAAGTCGAGTTTAGAGTGAGTAATGGCTATATAACAAATAGGTAGGTGGGAGATGCATTATGAAGAATAAAAAGGGGGGGCTAATATAGAAAGTGGAGGAGATTTCGGGAAAATGTTGTTAATAAATATTGATATTAAAGATAAATGTTGTGAGAGCGTTGAACGAAAGAGGAGGAGTTGTTTTTTTTCTCTTTTTCTATCGCCGGGAAAGTCTACAACTAAGTACGGCGTTTATTGCTACGCAATATACCTATGGATACCATCGAAAAAGATTGCAAATCAAGGGTCCTCTTCTCCACCGTAACTACTCCTTAATTTAAACTCAAAATACGGCGCTGTTTATGATCAAAACCCTCAACCCATCCGTTCGATCAAGACTTTAACGAGCCTCGTAACCTTTGAAACCTGCAGACGTGAGTTTCAGCGCTAGTTAAGCGAGGAGGTATAGCCTTTTCAGTCTTCACCTGATGCCTAAGTACGTCAAAAATATAACAAAACGATTCCTCTTGAAAAGAAACTTTATAAAGAAAACATAAAACAAATAAACCGGTAAAAAGGTGTAATTATAATGTAATATATCTACTCGCATATAGTCAAAAACCTAATATCATCACTAGCTGTATAAAGATGTTACTGGGGGTTCTCTATTAATACTTCAGGTGGTGCGTACGTTATACAACTAAACCTAAAGTAATAAGTTTATCAAAAACTTGTTTCAAACGATTTCATGTCTTTTTTAACAACTCCAATCAAGATAACGCGTAAATACCTATAACTACACAACTGCAGTTGACTATTTACGTATCTCCATACTAATTATAAAATATTGAACCCAAATACCTTTAATTGCTAATAAAATTCAAAGTAAGGAAATTTTGCCCTCTTACTGCTATCCGTCGCGTCGTAAATTTTGCAGCTTTGCTGTCAGCGTCTCCCATGCAGATTCATGTCTAAACGGAAATAGAAGTGCTTTTTAAAAAAAATGCAGGCCGTATAGGGCCGCGGCGCGGCTATACCCGCTGTCTGCCTACGTGAGCGCGCTCTAACCAACTTGGCGGGGCTTGAACGCTCCCCTCCCCCCCCCTATCCGGCTTTCCCCGCCTATATGGGTGCGGCCCTACGCGAGCTCCATTCGTTTTCAACTTTCAGAAGCGAGCGATGGGGCTTGTATGAACAAGAGCCCAAGGGCAAAGTGTGCTTAATATACAGGTGATTCTCTTGCATGATATGTCTTGTCTCGTTATAAGCTGCTTAAAAGTACATATAGCCAATAGGCTGATGTGGAGTAATGTAGTCACCAATCGTAAAGGTGGGAGAATATCTATCGCCGCAGTCTCCGCGACGCCACTGGCTGTACATTGAGCCGATGTGACAGCAAGGTATTATTTATAGGGATAAGGGAACGGCGTTAACGTCGTTACCATCGACATCTTTGCGTTATACAATGAACGGAAGAAATACTAGTGCTGACGACGGGTTAGTTGGAAGTGATATTATAGGCTATTACCTACTCTAATAATTTCCAGAAGTTCAGCCTTAACGATTTTTACGCTTTTACGATGATTCTTCCTATGTTTATGCTAATTAACCAATTATATAGCTAGGCTATGCCCCATATATTATACTAGTTCTCTAGCAGGTTTATTACAGAGGCTTTCTCTTTTTCACTTCCTTCAACGAGGATTATGAACAGTTCCTATCCTCTTTAAGCGATAGCTTTAGCTCAGTTCCTTCACATTCATTATATATTTGAATCGGTTATTTTTAATAGCATGAATTCTTGATTAATACATGGATTTGCTGCAGATTTATCAAATCTTAGCGTTCATTCTATGGGAAACTATACAAAGCTAAATTAAGCTTGAATCAGAACATACTTCTTATGTCACAGGCTAGTGCCTAGGTTAGTGGTTACTAGAGATCTAGCATAGTAGATGTTACGCTTTATCACGCTCTTACATTGCTTTAGAGTCGCATGGAAGCCGCATGAGAGCATGTCTTTACACGTCACATGAACAAGTCACTCTCTCTTTTACAGCTTTGTAATAGCTTCCTAATAAGTGTTTCTTTCCTTATCTTGATCGAGGTTTATAAATAAAATGCAACTACCTTATACGATATCTTTAGCTTTATTACCTTTACATATAAACCTTGATTTCTTTTTTCGATTTTGTCTTAACTACTTGATAGCGGCTATAACTTAGGGTTGTATTTTTTCCCCTTAAAATTGAAACACTTAGTCTTTAAATTAGTTTCAGATGTACGCTTTAAAAAGCAAATTTAAAATGATTGAGTGGCACAATATATTAATTCTACGGCTAAATAAACACTATTCACCGACTTATCATGTTTGAAGCTTATTAAGCGAAGCCAAGTTATTCGTGAATACGTTTTATATTTAAAATAACGAAACATCAACATATTAAACATAACATCGACATATCAAATATATTGACAACTATAATTCGACAACTAGAAACTGTCGGTATGCCTACGTCTTCGGAACTAAAACCTTCCTGGAGGGTTTCTACTACGTTACTTACAAACGATGTAACTATTACACCGCTTTTTACCATAGACCATACTAATTTTCCTAGCGACTACGACTTGAACTCCCTTGATTCCGACTAAGATATAAGCGCCCGACTTAACAAACGTTAACGATCTAAATTTAAGTCACATAACTAACTGGTTACGTTTTTTGGTAACAAGTTACGTTTTCATGTATCAAAAGCAACGATATTAAATAAGTTACGTAAGGACTGGGAATTTATTGATATTAAAAACCTACTTTTACATTTTTTTTAATCATTCAAAAGCATTACGAAGATCGTTACAAAATGTTACTATACTTTTAGCGGCGACGGCGGTAATAGCAACCTTAATATTTCCAAAACTATATTTTACGTCTATTACTACTAATTTAACGTGGCTAAAACCGTTATCAATCATTTTATGAATATAAAATAAAAACATACAAACGGTTTTAAGTTTCATTAACGCTTAGCAAACCTTATTCACATAGGCTGGTAATATAGCTTCAATGTCTGTCTTTAATTTTCTTATTCAGAAAGAGGTTCTTAACGGTACATGAATTAATATATTTTTCCCCCTCGATATAACTGCGGATCATAACAAATAGTTCGGGCTTGTTTAATTTATTAATAGGCGATTTTATGACTTTCGCATTTGATATGGTAGCATTAGTTATACTAGCGTTGGTACTAGGAGTACTCCATATAACAAGAATAGCAACGTCGATATACCTACCCGGGATAACCAAGGAAACGTTATTATAATTGGTATAAACACCTTTAGAGACGCTTGTAAGCGACGTGTAATCTAACTAAACTATTCGAAACTTTCCGATCGTAAATACCGTGACCTATACTTACAATCTAACTTAAATGGCTATAATATATGTACCTATCTATTAAAATCAACGTAACGCTTAAACGGCTTAAACCTTAAAGCCTCTATAAAAAAATACTCTATTTTAGTTAAAAAAATCATTAACTGTTTCTTTAAAATGCGTATCTATTATATATAGTTGTATATGAAAGTTGCTCAAACTTTAATTTTATCCGGTAGTTTCACTTCAGTGTTTGAATAACGTTTCATTTATAATAAATTTACCTTGATATTCCTTCAATTTGTTTATATTTTATGAAATATGGATAATTAATCTTATTACGTTGCGAGGTCATAGCTTATCAACCGCTTAAAGTTACGGCGAGTTTTTATTCCACTTCGACGATTTGAGAAACCTTATACCACATACCTGGTTTCGCCCTACAACTTATTTCTTTTATAACCTATTTAAATATCGACCTCTAAAAAACCTAATACCTGATATAAGCCTACGTTATCACTTTCTTATAATATTACGTTATTTGAGGCCAACCTTAAATAAAATACCACAATATAATTCACGCAGTTTCGAAACACGTATTACTTCGAGAACAAGCGAGTAATTATCGCGTTTGGAAACGAAGGTTCCTACCGATATAAAAGAAAACTAAAGGTGTCGACGCCTCCATATTCTACGTTATTTTACGAAAATCCCGGAAAACCCAAGTTGTTCATACACGGTGCACTGTTGTCTCTTTCAAAAATATTAACAAAGCATTCGCCATAAAGCTACTCGTTTCCTTCAATGATAAACTCTTCAATACCTTTGAAGAGTTCATCCCTTTACTTTATGAGGTCCTCGGATATATGTTTTCCCTTTATCTCTTTGAAGCCGATTACGAAATTATTTTTCAAAACAATAATTGTGATTAACTATTAAAGGTTCTGCAGGGTTTTTTATACGACATATTGCGAGAAAAGCTTTTATATTAAAAAAGACATTAACTAAATCAGTCGCTCAAAGCTATATTCTAATGATCGACTAATTAACGGGTACCTTCGTTCTTTCTATTGAAAAACCAAAAGGTAACCTATATTTTTATATTGATTATTGTAGACTTACCGCTATTAAGAACGCGTATTGATACATGTTTCTAATTATGAAAGTAACGTTTTCAAAGATTTCCTTAATTGAGTTGTTTATCGGGTTAAATGTTAAGACCGTTTTTTATAAGCTGCGTAATAAAAAGCAAATCCAATAAAAAACCGCGTTTCGTACACATTTTAAACTTGTCATATACCTCGTTACCTTTTTTAGATTTTTTAGTATACCAGCTACCTTATAACGTTATATTCACCATTCGTTAGGCCCCTTTTTCGACAATTTGTATTTCTCCTTACTTAACTATATCTTGATGTACTCTAATAATACTCTTAACAAATATAAAGCTAAAGTTAAGTAAGCATTAAATCCCTTAAACACCAACGGTTTCAACCTCCATATATCGAAATATAAATTCGACGTTGCAAAAAATCAGTTCTTAGGATTCGTATTAAGGATGAACTTCGGCGTTTATATAAATATATGAAAACTACGTGTTATCCGTAAATCAATAGGTTTTACGTTCTTTTGAAAGGTAAAAGTATTTTTTAGGGGTTTCAACTTTTACCGAAGTTTTTTTCCACGGTCATCTTACGATGATTAGACTCCTAATTCGGCTGATTTAAGAGGATACCCCTTTCCGTTAGGGCTTCGAGTTGAAAATTGTTTTCGAGCGGCTTAAACTTAACTTTGTTTTTAATCTCATATTAGCTTAGTGCGATTCCAACCGTAATATCTTTTTAAAAGCCAATTGCTTTAACCAGAATATAGGTGACTGTACATTTTGACGGAATAACTACGGAAATTTACGCTCGGTAGTATATAACCTCGTTGTTCATATTCCAATGAGTATAATTACGTAATTTAATATAAGGAATTACTTGAGATTAAAAGCGATTTAAACGCTACAAACGCGGAATTTTGGGGCATGGTACGTCCGTTTATGTTTTTACGAATTATGAAAATTTGGAACTCTTTATAATTAAATAATGGTTCTCTAAACAATAAGTTCTTTAATTCAATATCTGTTTTATTTTCTTTTTAAATTATTTTATAATAAAAAGTTCAATTTTATACAATCCAAGATGTTATTCCGAATAAACAAGGATATTCCTAAAGAATTTCCCGACCTACGTCTTTTAGGCCAAAAACTTTGGGTTTTACGCCCCAAGTAAACTTCTTTTAAGTAAGTTCTACGTATGTATATCTTTTGGTTTACTGTCGTTAACGAATTAATTCCTAAAGGTTATACGCTTTGTATCAATATCGACTTTTAAAATAATTAGGATTCTGTTATTACCTATAACGTTACTTACCCCCGATTAATTCGTATAATACGTATAAGCTACTAGAGTTTTATTGTTAATATTTGTATTAATGACTACTCAAAACTAAAGGTTTTAATTTTGAAATATTGAATAAACGAGGATAATATTTTTCAATTGTATAATCGTATTTAGGTATCCGTTTATGAGCTGGTAATTACTGCGTTAATATAAATTACTTAGGATTTACTTTCTACTAGTCACTTAGGTTGCGACGTTGTTTTCTTTATTCTTGTCAAAACGTATTTTCAACCCTAGTTACACTACTTGGTCCGGCGTTTTTTGCTGAAATTACGATATTTACAGGCGTATACCTCATTGGAAACACCGTCAAAAAGTGGTTTTCAAACCTTTCCCGATTCCTAAACGGCTTTGGAACGAGATTTTTATTGACTTCATAATCGAATTTCTTTAAGAACGTACCGGCGACCTACGTTATCTTATAGTTATTACAAATCGTTTAAGTCAAGTTATTACCTTTAACGCTATAACTATTATAAACGCCAAAGATTATATGAAGCGGTTTTTAAGATGTTATTAGCGATTTTATGGATTTTCCCATGCGATGATTAATGAAAGAAGGTCGAATAAAACCGACGAATCATAAAAACGACTTTACAACTTGGTAGAAGTAAAATAAAGCCTAAACACCTCCTTTTACCCTCAAAGCTACTGTGCGACCAAAAGTTTTAATAAAAAAGTTTTAACGTATTTACGTTTTTTTTTGGTTATTTATACTTAATTTAACCAATGCCGTTTATTATCCGGTTATTAACCAGTGTGAGATTATAAAAATAACGATTATGATCTGGATTATCCAGTTTTTTTAACTTACTATTATTACATAGATCCTATCTAAACCTTATAATGATTACTAGTCTTCGTTATAAAGTCGTGCGCCAAAACTGAGGATTATTTTTAACATATCCGTAATACTACAAAATTTTTATAATTCGTAATAACGGCTACTAAAAAACGTATGAAAAACGCTGCTGATATTTAATGTTTGACCACAAAATGTTTTCGAGTCGTTAACAACGTTAAGCTTTTTTTCGAAAAATTGGAAATTAATTGAGTTATCAAACATATTAAGTTAACTTTGTAATGAGTATTATATAACGCATATTATCAATGTCTATATCATCGAACTTAATGTTTAAGGAAAAATTATCTCTTGTTCTATATAAACTCATTTATCCGAGTCGTTGTAAACCCGTCCCTAAGCCAAACGTCCCACGACTTTTAATCATAAGCTATCAATATTATAAGTAACGACAATGAAATAAGACCGAAATATTACGTTGAAAACATTTTATGAATTCGAAATAAACCTTAAATCGGTCGCCCCCGACGTAGTAACCTCCCAAAACGATATATTTCAATCTAATAGGTAAGTTATATATACATAACTTGAAAGCCGTTTTGAAACTTTTTTAATACCGCGACTTTCGATCTTTTCAATTCATATTTTATGTTGGCTCCATATAACAACAAATTCTCTTGTCAATTTTCTAAGCGGGTCTAAATTTTTTCCTTTCGCGTAATAAAACAACATAAAAACCGTTATTTTACGGAAAACGAATATAAAAGAAACTTATATTAAGGAACGACCAAATTTATTCGAGTATATCCCCAAATTCGCCGTTCTCATCATTACACAATATATTTTTACATATTTTACCTAATTTACATAATTTAACGTTAATGCAACCTGCCATTCTATCGATACATTACAATATTTTTACTAATTGTTTACTTACCTTAAACTATATTTCTTACCCTATTATTAACTTTCATACATACGCTCCATTCTAGTACGCTAATATACTTATGAAATAAGTTTCTATCACGAAGTTACACGGTCCGTAAGCCGTTAAAACAGATAGGAGTAACGTGCATTACGCCGGCCTTACCACGAGTATTACCCTTCCTTTATGTGGAACCCCGAACTTTCATCGCTTTTTTCTCTGCAACAACCTATGTTTATACGCTTTTTAGCCGTTTATTAACGTTTGAGAAGCGGCTTATAAATAACCAGTTTATCTAGGTCATAAACATTAAACGATAAAAAGGCTTTAAACAGATACATTATAGCCTTACTTATATTAATATTTGGGTTTAATTTTAGATATATATGATGAAAACTACAATCTATAACATTAATAAAATAAAAACGATAATGGGGACCAGAATTGAAACTTCATTACTAGCTCTATAACGTTTATAAGTATTTAACTTACCTTCGGCTTCCTACTGAAGTTTCCGTAAATAATATGTTATACTGTAAACGTATTCGAATACCTTTACTTACACATTTTAATAGGATATATATCAATAGCCCTTTGGGTGGAAAACTATACGTTTGTGAATGAAGATAAAGTAGCTTTGAAATAAGTATACTTATGTTTTTGATAACTTTATTAACGGCCTGAATAAATTGGTGGTTTGTTTTAAAGGTTTTGAAGAATAGTAATTAGGAATAAAAAACAAAGAAATATAATAAAGGAAAAAGTACAATTTACACTCATTAGGATAATACGCTTTATTAGCTATTACTATACTATTAATGGATGGTTATAAAATATAAAGTTTTTTATTTCAAGGGGGAGGGGGGGGGTAGGAAACTATTTATAGGAGAGGGCAACAGTAGTATCTTTCACATAACGCTAAATCGTTCGATAGCTTAAAACCTTTCACGCGATACTATAACGTTTTCAGCCGCTTCGAAGCGGCGGTTTCGCAACTGCCTCTCCCCTTTCTTCGCCAGCACCTTCTGTTACTTTTCACACTACGTCGCAAAAATTGAGGGGGGGGGGGGGGAGGGGGGAAAAAATCAGAATATAATCTCATAAGCTAGTACCTAAGCTAATGGTTATCAGTGACCTAGCTTAGTAGTTGTTACTCTTTGTCACGCTCTTAAAGTGCTTTCAAGGCGCTCGGAAACCGCATGGAAGCATGCACTTATAGGTCTCGTGGCCGAGTCACTTCCTCTTCTACAGTTCCGTAATAGCTCTCTAGTAATTGTTTCTCCTCGCTTCTTCATCGAGGTTTATAGACAGAATCTGGCCACCTTAAGCGAAAACTCCGGCTTCAGTCCCTTTATATCCTATGGGTATTGTAATGTAAGCCTTCAATTAGAAGACGTTTAGTAGCCGAGCTTTCTAGGCTTACTATACCTATGATCTATGCAATGAATAAGCACAAAAGCATTTGTATATTCTAAATAATGGCAATTATGGGTTTACTAGAACACAACAGCCAAATTGCGCACCATTACTAATATAATCGTAAGCAAGGAATGTAGTTGGTTAAAAAAAGCTTCTATAGATAGCTTTGAGATATTATGAACGAATTTAAACTTTTTGTGACCGATGAAAATTTTGCTGACTTATTAGCCTAATATACCTTTTATGACTCCTATATTACCTATTGTTTATTTTTAAAATATTAGCCTCTAAAGTATTTCATTAGAGAGGCTTTTATGCTTTCGATTTTTTTTTTGTTTTAACATATGGCATTACCTTTTAATATCTTATTCTAAATCGTATAAAGAAAGATTGACATTATACTTAAAATAAATCTTGAAACCATCATAAATTTCGCAACACCTCATATAATTCGTTAGGTTATAAGGGTATTGATCCTCGATTTAGAAGGTGGGGATATTAGGAAACAACGAGTAGAAACCTGACGATTTAATCGTCATTTGGCCACAAATTTTTCAAAACAGTCGTTATTTCATGTTTAAGAGGCGGTACATCTCATTTTTATACTTCTTTTAACTTTCTCAGACATATAAAAAGTAGTAATTGCTATATAATTCATATCTACCATAGAAATATTTCAAGAGTGAAGAGTGTTTTATTAGTCGTACGGATTATTTTAGTCTCGAGATGCAGCTTATTGATGTTAATTTTAGTAAGCAGGGTGTTTATCTCTGACATAGTTTCGAGGAAAAAAGCCAATCGTCGTACCAAGTGTAGATTTTCGCATAAAGTTGGTTCTTCCTTATCATGGGTAGATTTAGTATTACTCGTTAACTTATTGGTATTTAATGTGCCAAAAGAATTGTTAGTGGTATGAAATAATCTATTAATAATTTCTATAAACTCAGAATTACTTCCTTTATTATTGAGGAGGTTACTAATACTGCTTTTACTTACTCAATTGGTCAATTTAAGGCTTTATCGCATCTAAGAGAATTGATTCCTCGTTTTTGTTAATGGAAGCAACGCTTAGAGGTACTTAAGATAAAGGGATAGAAGAATTTATCTAGGCTGAGACAGGATTTTGCAAATATGTACAGTGTTATTAAAGGAAGCTATCGCTGATAATTTGTTTACCTATACATTTACGTACGCATTGAAGATCTTATCCGTGAAGTATTCTTAAAGTACGTCTGTTATGTTACTCTCTTTTATATATTTCATCGATAAGTACATTTTAGTTCGTTTAATGCAATATTTACTTTGGCTTTTACTTGTATATCTTATGTTTTCCGTATTTTTAAGGTCTGTTTATTGAACTATTTGCACAACTCCTTCAAGACTCAATGTTTTGAGTTGAATCCTTATGGGTTTATGTCGTAGATAAAGTAGCTGATAAAATCGGTTGGATGTTTTAGGGTAAAGTTTTTATCAACGTTCATTTGCTATACATTATGGTTAAATTGTTTAGTTAACTCCAATCCCCGGGTTTCAATTTTTTTTTCCTAGCTTAGTTGATTACAATATCTATTAAAAGTTTACTTATTGTTGTCTCAAAATTTAATTCCTTGATCAATTAACGATTTTATGGTTTACAGGAAAACATGATGTTTAAGAGAGGTTTTATATTATATTTTATTGAAGTTATTCTTTGTTATTGAGGTGATTATGGGAATTAGCTGTTTACTATTTCATATTGTCAATATCAGCTTATCCGTTTAGTAAATTTAGTGCTTTAATAACAACTTTGATCGATTTTGGACTTGAAAGCTTGAATAATTGAAGAAACTAATACTATTTGGCGGTTAATCGCGATCATTGTTTTTCTGAATAAACTCAAAAAACATATCTCAATAATTGAGCGACATATTCGCTACTAAAAATTTAACACGAAAGGTTTTTCAATTTATAAGCTTTCCGTACTTATTTCCGCGAAAAAATACATAGATGATAGGAGCACTTCGCGAAAGTCTTTCCTTTACCTTTCCTAAAGTTCAAATGGAACAACTAGAGTTTAACGTTTTTTTATCTCACTATCCTAACCTTGATTAACCTAATAAATAATGATTAACGTTGGTAGACCTTTATCGCTACAACGTAGTCGATTAGAATCGTGGTGGAAGGAATAGATATACTGCATTTAAACTAGTAATATGTTACTTTTAATATTGGTAAACCGCTAGTTAATCTGTTCACTCATCTGTGTAGATTATGGATTGGCCCGTACCCCGCATTCAATTCAAATGTTGACTTACAGTCATTAAACTAAAATTCCAGTCAGTATTGTTACTCTGGCTGTATTTAAATTGACTGCTGTTGCAACGGTCGATCTATATATTTCTCAAGTTATACCGTTAACTTATTTCTATTCGTACACTTTTTCAAAGCTTATTTTCATATTGATCTAGTTGTAGTATTAGTTAGGTTATATTTATTGTTCATGAATACCAATTCCCTGAACTATCTTGTTTGATAAGCGTTATAAAACGCTATTGAATTAATTTATCAACGCTTTTGGCTATTGTTTTTGAATTTATGAAATCATTTATATAAACTTTGGAAATTAGCATTTATGACTATTGAAATAGGCAATGTATGAAGTCTTTCAATAGTAATTTTAAGGTTTTCTGTAATATCTATATTTATATCGAAATCATATATTATTTTAAAGATGTAGTCACGGTTTCTGACTAGTATAGCATGACGTATAGATGGACCTAATACACTCACTTTGAAACACTAGAATACTAATATGAGCTGTCCATCATATTCGACAAGTTTTTACTTTTCAGCTTTTGTAAAAAAAATATATATATATATTGATTCAAGTGACAAGTTTTGGCCTGCGATAATTGGAATTTCATCCAATGCGCCCCGCGATCATTTGAAAATAAATACTTGTTGGTAGGCCTTTATCGTTGCAACGTAGTTGAATCGAATTACTCTGGTCGAAGTAACTGCTGCTGCATTGAAATTGGTTCTAATGGGTTGTAAGGTCTAAGTTCGGCAGACCGCTAGCTGGTCTACACGCTAATTTGTATAGCCAAATGCTTTGGCCTATGCCACACTTTGAAGTAAGTACCTACTGCACTGCACTTGCAATCAGTCCCACAAACTGCAGCCAGGTTGCAGTCAGTACAATCAACTAAACTAACAGTTTAGTTAACTTGACTGTACTTCATTTGACTGCTATTCCAACTGTGGATATTATTATATGTATTCATAGATAGTATATTTAGGTAGCAGTATATTACGCTGTAAGGTATACTCCTGAAGCATGTCACATTCACGTGTCATGCTACAGGCTGTGTTCTTACAGAGTATAGGATTACGTGTCATGTTACAGGCTATACTCTTGTAGAGTATATGATAACGTGACACGCTGCAGATTATACTCTCATGCGTGGAGCGGTCTAGAAGCAGGTATTCCAGAGTGGTACGCTTTGGGCGAGGGCTTATAAGACCTCACCTGTAATGTACACCTCTGGATACTTCTTCTGAAAACTTATCTTGCCTTTTATACCATAACTACCAATCTAACGATTACTCTTTCAACTTACCTTGTTTCATATGAACAGGTCTTTAGACCCTACCAATACCAACACTGGCGGCTTTTTGTTTTGTGCTTATACGTTAACGTGGCCTGCCATCAATTGTTAGCAACCTCTGAAATCCCTCCTCAATCAATAAACTAAACCCCCATTAATTCCGATTAATCTGCATTGAAGTTAACATTAATTACGGCCCTTTGCTTCCCCTCTCCGAACCTTCCGTTCCTTAACTCCTGTGCATAGGTCTTTTGCTACAGAGTTATACGTATTATATATTCCATCATTTACGTACCTTTCGTCAGTAATTTAACCTGATGGTACTGTTATCTCCACCTTTTCTACCATCGCTATTAACGTTACTATCTTAGTAATATTTAAGTTTGTCGGGACATCCCTATTTCTTCAAGTTACGTTTTGGACGATTCATGTAGCCCTCAATTTGTACGGTTGACGTATTACTATACACGAACCTGTTTACTCCGTCAGGAAGTATAGCCTTAGTTATAAAGTCGGTAAAATTACCTTTACCATTAATTTACAGGAACTTATCAATTTCCCGGATTTCGTACACCGCCTTTAAAGCTATTACGTATATTATGAAAAAAAAAATTAATCTTACCCAATTCCGAAAAGCATTCCTACAGGCTTCGGAAATATATATATACCATTACAGGTATTGGAGGCCATCCCTATTATTGAATGATAATTCTTGACATACCGTTAATTACTATACTAATATTAAAATCTGCTATTATATCATCAATTTTTAAAGCTAATACGTTTCGTATTACACGTTTATATTGAATAGATATCCAGTATATAAGGTTTCCACTAATTGAAAAATACTTTTAAAACTTTTTCATGTTAACAAGTAATTTGAAAAACCCGATTTACGATATAAAGTTAATATCATTAGCAAATAACTCCGTCGCAAAAATTATCAACTTCGATATTATTAAGTTTACTAATACTTTATTCGTACATTTTTTGAAATAGTTGAATTACCACTAATATCTTTTATTAAACTTATTAAAGTTTTCGTCTTATAAATATTATACTTATACTGCAACAAATAAGTCGTACAATACCTTCGGTTGACATAACGTAGAAATGTAAGCCGTATGGACCCTTTACTCCAGGTATCTTTATAATCTTGTCTCATCGGCTTTATCGATAGTTGTTAAGCTTATAACGACATCTTCAACCTTACATCAACTTTCTTGGCCTTGGTGCACGGACCACCTTATTAAGGAAAGTAAAGAGCCTACACTGTAAACCCTAACAGTTCCCATTTCTAAGAAAAACTTTCAAGTCAAGCCGCTCTCAATACTATTACTCCACAAGCATCCCATTCCACAAAAAAAATTAATCGGATTTATAACCACTTGAATATTTTCCAACAACCCTTTTTAGCTATTTAAATCGTCATCGGCCCGGCGCACCGCTCGCGTAGCGATGCATCCAAAAAACAGCCCTTACAACCAACGATTCTGTCCCTTGTTACTTGTGCCAACGTATCCCTTTATACTTAAACTTGCACACTGCAAGTTTGATTCCTTTTGTGCTTTAAGGTCTAAAACAAACCTTTATTATTAGCTCTTACACTTAACGTCTCTATTTATCTAATTATTTATTTATTTATTTATTTTTGAGGCGTTACTATCCACACTGGCCTTCCATCCATTGAATATGGCCTTCAACTATACTCTGGATACCTTTCTTTGGCTGTCCACAAAAAACTTTTCACAGCATACCTCCCATTTAGTGGTGTATTCTATTTTACGCCATTTTATACTCTTGGGTTTGCGGTCCATTACAAAAGCCTAGCTCGAGTTGTGATTTTTTCTATGTAACTTGCGAAGTACATTGTTTACCGAGTAGTAAAGTATACCTTCCCCATAGCCACAGGCTTTCAATCAAGATATTTGTGTTTTACATGTTATTTTATGTTTTAGAACCGTCGTAAAATCCTCGATACGAGTAGGCATTGAACGGAGACTAAAATAGACGTATAGTACGACCCAGCCAAGGCTGCAACTTTCACGCCCGTACAATATTGCGGGTCTTCAAGCTGTGAGGCATCGTAAGGCCTTAATTGGAAGGCTAGCTTAGAGTTTAATTTCTGATGAAAATTTTCATTTGTGTTTCCGTTTTATAAATAAAGGTTGTACAAGGCAGTAGACTGTTCTTTCTAAGTATATTTGGTTGAAACCCCCCCTGAAACACCTTGTGATGCCTGTCCTCCCTTATATGGCACGTTGATAAACTTAAACAAATATGGACTATATTTGTAATTGAGTTCATTTTATAGCACGTAGTAAAGACTATTAAAGTTAATTTGAAGACCTTAACGATATTTAATATATACGTACAACACATTACCCGAAAATTAGCCACATGTATTTATGATTGGGTCTTCAACCTAATATAATTATTTAGTTGGGGACAGAGCTTTTGTAAAAGTTTTTTTAACGGATTTTATAGGACGACTTGGAAACAAGAATTTTCGAATAGGGTGGTAGTTTTAGGATAGGAAAATTCAAGTTACGAGCCTTTCCGCCGGTATATGTATTTATTTTTAAACTAGCGAGGATCAAACTATACTAGCTATATAGTGGGTACTATCCGTTGATAGTGAATGAAAAAATAAAGCTTGTAACTTACCATTTTTAACATAAGCTGATATAAATACAAGATTTAAACCTTGATACTATAAATATGGATTACTAATTTATTGAAATTAAGTTATGTACTTTTTAGCAATGTTTCGATTGGTTTATACTTTGAAAAATCAGACTTTTCGATAATACAATATTTTGCCGTTACAAACCCGTTGTTTTCAAAAGAAATACTATTAGTTCATATATTAATGATGCCGAAGGTTTTACCTTTCGTAATAAATAAATATTGGCTAAATGTTGAAGCTTTTATACCTAACCGGTTTTGAAAATTAATTTAATACATAAAAAACTAATAAACTCCAACTTTTTGCGGTCTGCAAAAACGTTTAATATCATGTTTTATAGTGTCAACCGGAAACTTATCCTTTAATTATTTCGGTAATTTTAGTGTTATAAATCGCTAAATATTGATGGAAAATTACGTATACACTTACTTTATATTCCGGGTACCAAGTGTAAACTAACCTCTAACGCTTGTAGTTTAATTGGTAGTAGTTACCACGATTAAACCTTAGTTTATTTATTTTTTAATTATAGGCGATTAAATTCAAATTTAGTCCATACCTTTATTATCGGAATTTTTAAGAGATTAACTGTGATTTTCAGTATAATCAATATACAATCTTTCTTTTAATCTCGTAAACTATCCTGAACTTAAAAATGATAAATTTTTAACCTTCAAACTATGTTGACGGCACTAATTAAATAACTTCTCGTGTAAAAAAGCTATGAATATTTACCTAGTTATTTTCTTTAAAAAGCGCACCCTGTATAACAATAATACCCTTAACATACAACTTTAGGGTGAGTTCTCCATCAGACTTTTTATTTAAAATACTTACGCGTTTATATACACCTTCTCAGGCCTGTAATTCTCGTTACTATTCTCCTCTTTAGTATATATCCACCACTGATATGGTTTTCTACACCGTTAACGTTTTGTTAACTTGTTAACCATAAGCTCGGGAAGATTATATTAGCTAATCCGCTCGGCTCTATGGTTATTAATGTCAAAATCTCTATTAATCTGAAAAGGTTTTTTATACAATTTCACTTATATAATTGGAAAAGAATCAAGGCGGTTAATAATTGAACCACTATATTTAGGTTAGTAGTACTTAAATTTTTATTCAACCTATTCTATTTTCTTAGTTTTCGCTACGTAGGGACTTTTTTTCCCCAAGAGTCAGGATAATACGTGTATTATTAACAGTTCATTCCTAATATTGAGGGCTTTATTAACCTCACAGCGTGCAGATTCTTTTTTTTAGTTCATTAAGAGTTTGCTATATACCATAACTCTTGTTAAGGTATTTAATGATAAAACAGATTTAGTCGTTATAGGTAGGAGGGCTTCAAATACCAGAAAATTTGATATAAAGCCATTAAAACCAATAGTCTTGTTAAATACTTTTACCGCTATTTAAAACCGTATTTTGAATACATAAAGCTTTTAATCTTCAGGGTAAAGATATCATAACTCCTGCGCAAAAATAAGCAAGCTGTTTTTACTTTATTAATACCACGATAAACCTTGATAAAAAAACTATTCATATTAAATTCTCATCAATTTAATATTAATCTAGAACTTTATCGTAAAAAATTAGTACCGGCGTCATGAACTGGTACTTTTAGTAGCTCTAATTACGTATTAATCCACAAAATACGTAATAAATATTACTTTTTCTTCGCCGTAATAGTTTTAAAGTAATTAACGACGTAAAACAACGCGGCGAAATTCATAACTTAAAGTACTAACTTACCATTTAAGTAAAATGAGTTCAAGAAAAACTTAAAGTTATTTTTTAAATTTTTAACGTAAACTTAAACTTTAGGTGGGTTTGGAAATAGGTTTGATAGTAGTAGTGAAGCCATTAAATAGCTTTAACGTTAATAAGTTCATATTCTTGTAACTAGTTTCCTTTAGAACCTAATGAAGTGTTGGTAAGGTCTGTTTATTTACGTGAACGTAAATGAGAAGAAAAGTAATCGTCAATATTGGTATTATATTCGTAAAGGTAGTTAAGTTATGGAAGAAGCATTCAAAGAGTGCACGCCATGGATGAGAGGTTATAATCCTCTCATCCGAGCAGTGGCATTTTGCCATATACTCTGGAACACCTCTTCTAGACTGCACCACGCATGATACACTCTTTAAGAGTGCAGCCTGCAGGGTAACACGTTATCATGCACTTTTTAGGAGTGCACCTTACAGTATAGTATACTACCACTTAATCTATGTATTACAGGTAATCTTTTCTTCTTTTTTTATACCCTTAGTACCTATATTTTAGTATTCATAATGTAGTTTTAATGTAGTTTATATTCTTAATTTTTTCATAATGATATATTTATAATATAGTACGTATCTATAGTTTTGTAGTAATAGTATAATCACGGTACCAATTGTAAAAGTTCGAATCAGTAATTTTTGGCCGCAGTAGTAATTGAAGTAAAGGCCTAATTGGTGTAACTAATTGTTAGCTATGTGTTTCTTAATAACTTTTTTTATTGTTTCCGAAAGGTTTGTAATTACGTAAGTGCTATAAGAGTCATTACATAGAGGTAATTATGCCGTTATGTGTTTTAAGTTAATATAAAAAGATATATCATTATTTATTTAGGTAAAACTTTGCTTTCTCATTTAACAACGCGTACCTATAGTTAATCCAAGTCCCTATTTTAATTAATTTGTTCAAAACGCTTTGATAGATAGGTTACTCAACTAATCTCTATATATTATCACTCTCTTTAAATAAATGCCGCGTAAAAACAGGCCTATTCGGCGCTGTTTGGCGCGTAATCGCCGACGCTCCGGCGCCGCCACCGCCGTTATTACCGGCACCACCGCCCACAGCGCCACCTTCTTAAGTATCATCTCCTTGATTTCTGCTTCGCTCCCCGCCTCACTGTCCACCGCCGTTGCCTAAGCCTTCACCCCTTTTCCTCCCCTTTTTCCCTTCCCATTTCCCCCTAACTCCTAAGGGGATATGTGTGAAGTTCTTAATGTTATAAACCTTAACTTCTCCCTGCGAGTGAAAATTCCCTTACTCGCAGGAACCCCTTTACGCCGTAAATGCAACTTGGCAGAGTTTCGCCGCGATTCGCATTTACCAGATCCACCCGTTTATTATCCTTTATTATCCGGATAGACGTAAAAGTAGAGGCGGACCTTTTTTACCGCTTCGAGCTTGGTATCGTTAGGGTGCATCGTGAGGCCTTGTTAACGCATTAAGCGTTAAAGCGGCGTACCCGGGTCCGTAGCCATGGGCCGATAATAAATACACTTTATGTGCCATTTGTTGCACCCATATTCACGGGAAAGTTTAGTCCCAATTGTTTTGAAAGCGGGGATCGTTCAGCTCGTTGTTACCTTTTTAAACGGACAAATAATGGATACGCTCCAGTTTCATTAGTCTTAGGACTATAAGCCGAAAGCGTGTTGAGCACCCGCCGGCTTTATAGTAAGTTTAAACTTATATTTCCGACCACTAATTTAATATCGTTACTCTTAAAATTATAATATTTCAGGCGATCCCAAAAACAATCACTTTTGTAAATAACTGAAATGAGCAGATATTAACTAGTAATAAACGCTAACGGGTGTATTAAAGAGTCGGAAGCCATTATTACCGCTTAAAAGCGGGGCCTACGTATATACTACGTAAGCGAGTTCGACGATGTTATCTCACGTCACCTTAAGGAGGGTAAAGACCCCCCCGTACCTTTGACTAAAGGTATGCAGTCTAAAATCTGAAGACACTTCTTCGGTTGTGCTGATAGCGGCGTTAATGCTGTTGATAATTATAGTGCCAATACAAAGGAAAAAGGCGATGGAGAGGATGGAAGAAACGCGAAACGTTGTCATTTCCCTCATTTATTAGCAATGAATAGCTACCCATTTTAGCTGGCCCAGCGCGCTCGACCATACTGCAGTATATTATATGGCATTATAATTGCTTTTAACAAAGCTGATCGTGATACAAGTCACAAATATAAAACGTAAGAAGGAAGAAAAAACTAGTAAGGTCAAAATATATAAAATAAATGGTAATAATGAGTTAGAAGTAATGGGTAAAAATAGAATAAGAAAAAGGTTAAAGAGTAAATAACGAATAATGTCGAAGTGTATAAAGTAAAAAGTGACAGAATATTAAAAGTGGTGCTTAATAGTAAATTAAAATCTGGGTAATGTTGTAAGACCTGTAGAGATTCAAGTTATGTACCTTGGTTTAATACAGTGAGCGGCATTGATTACAGGTTTCAAACCGTTTTAAATTGTCTAAAGTAGTATAATAACTTAAAATATAAGTAAAGCAAGCGTAGATTATTAGCGTAATTAAGGTCATAAAATGTTTCCAATAATATTAAAAAATAGTGTACTAATCGATATAAACGTTTTTAATGCTTTATTTGTGTTAATTTTGGTAATCACATCCATTAAGTTGAATTTATTATTAATTTATTTCGTTAACTCAATTTCCCTACGTTTATATAAATCGTGTGAGTTCATAATATCGATTATGAAACGTTTTTGGGTCGTACTACTGAGTTTCAATTAACATTTGTAAAGCGAAAAATAGGAAGTATATATAACGAAATGAATACCTTTTAAATTAAGGTAAGTAATAAGTATCCGGACCTTTATTGCTATAATATGTTCTGAATCTAAATATCTAACTATAATATAGATTATTAAGGCTAAGAAGCTTTTTAAAACCTGTTTGTATTTAGTCGAGCTTTAATAAATAATGTTTTTACAAAGCGTAAAATCGTTTCGAGCTGGAGTTTCGATACCGAGGATTAAAAAGAACCCTATTTACGAGTTATAGTTGGTATTATTAGTAAAGAAGCCGTTAGTAGAAATAAACAGCTTTATTATACGTATATTTAATGATATAAACTATAAAACTCGTGTAAAGTTATATATCTAGTATGTAAGCCTTTTGTTAAACGCTTTATATATATCGTCTGACGGGGAGTTCAGACATTATTCGGCGATTAAAAGATCGAAAACCGTTTCCTGTTATACTAATAAGGTAACTTAGGCTCTACATACACGTTAATATATATATTCGCTGGCCCGTTTTACGTTATTTAAGATGATAAACGTAACTTTATCCAATTAACATTTTTATTTAAGGCCTAAAATACCTTGTCAAAAGGAAATTATTATATTATTACAGTTGATTATATAGTTTTTCGTTAGGTACGGTTTAGGCTTCGCTTTTAAGCCGGCCTTTCAAAGTTAATTTTTGTTTTGTATACGAAAAACGACGCGTTATATAATGTTAATATATTGTCCATTTAAATACCCATTAGTGTAAAACTGTTAAAACAGGCTGTTCAAATTAATACATACGGGTCGAAGGTGAAATTCGCTATTTTAAGCCGTTCCTTATAGTGCCTTTAATAAGTATTATAGTAGTGAATATGTTAGTAATCCTTTATCGTTGTAACTTAGTCGATTTGAATCACTGTGGTTAAAGTAATTGGTATGGAGTTGATATTCTTGATTTAGATGTGTGTAAGTTCTAAGTTTGGAAGACTGCTAGCCGGTCTTCCCACTAATTTGTATTGCCAAACGCTTTAGCCTATGCCTCACTTTGAAGTAGGCACCTACTTCCCTGCACTTGCAGAGTAGTGTATTCAAATCCCGCAAACTACAGTCAATTTTCAGTATGTACAATTAACTTTATTGCAAGTAAAGTCAACTTAACTGTACTGTATTTGACTGCTATTTCAATAATGACGGCTTTTTATTTTGTGCCTGCACGCTAGTGTGGCCTGCCATCATTTGATGGCAACTTTTGAGATCTTTCCTTAATCCGTAAGAAAATAACAGGCCAGCTCTATCACTTCCAATCAATCTATACTAAAATTGACATTAATTATGGCCCCTCGTAGCCCTTTTGCTCCACCCATCCAAAACTTCCGTTCTTCAAATCCCGTACATAGATCTTTTACCCCAAACTTATACAAATCAGGTACGCTACCATTTACATATCGTTTGCTAGTAGTTTAAACTACTACCATTGTTATCATCGCCACTATTGCCATCAACACCATTTTTCTGGCGGTCTTCTAGTTTGCCAGGACAACCTTGTTCCTCCTTGTTATGTGTCAGGTGGTCCACGTATCCTTTAATTAGTATGGTTAGCGTATTGTTGTCTATAACCCTTTCCAAGGCGCTGTCAAAGGTAGCTTTAGTTATGATATCGGCAGGATTATATTTACCTTTGATTTACCGGAATTTATCGATTTTCCGGGCTTCGTATGGCTCTCTTAACGTTATTACATCGAATATCAGGCGTTTTTAATTAGTCGTACCTAGTTTTGATACGCATTTTTAAAGGCTTCTCGAGTTATTATATACCACTACAAGTATCGGTGGCAGTTCCAGCTATTTAGTAATGATCCTTAATATGCCGTTAGTTAATATACCGATGTGAAAGCCTGTTACTGTACCATAGACTTCTAAAGCAAGTACACTTCGTATTACGCATTTATACTTAACAGATATCCAGTGAATAAGATTTCCGGTAATCGTAAATTTCCCTTTCAACCTATCCTTATTAACAAGTATTATTAAGAAGCCGATTTACGATGTAAGGTTAGTATTATTGGCAAATATCCCGTTTATAAATATTATTAGCTTCGTCTTCGTCAAATTTACAAAGACTGTGTTAATTCCTTTTTTTATATGATAAAATACATCTACGATGACTTTTGAGTTAAAGTCTTAGTTTTTTTTTCTTAACGTAAACGCAATTGTTAAGAGGCTTTGGAAATATGTTTAATAGTAGTAGTAAAAACGTTTAATTAACTTTAGTACTAAAAAAATCTACATCTTTATAACTAACTGCCTTTAAGATCTTTTTAAGTCTATTAGTTACCGGATAGTTGAACCTACGGCGTAATTAACGAAGTTCCAATTCCGTCAGGTTTAACACTACTATCAATGGCCCTTAAAGGAAAAACTAGAGGTGCACCTACTTAGAACTAAGTAAAAACTTCTTACCAGCCTTAACTTATAACAGTTCGTCAATCTAAACGTTAACCTTAACTCCGAGGTTTTTCATATCTTTTAGGCAAAGGAGAAAAGGGGTAGGGGATTCTAAGATATAAAAAAACAATAAATCCAATAACAGTTTTCAATGTCATTAATCACAATAAAAGTAGCTTTTTTCCAGGGCCAAAGCCAACCTTAGCTTTACCAATATCCGCATAGTTAAGTTCTATAACAGTATTAGTATCCCTTCGCAACGCGATGTATTGCGAATAACCCCCTATTGAGTATTGTACTACCCTCGTATCCAACATAATCCCCTGAAAGACTTGCCTAACTTAACGATCTTAAATAGTAAAAAGGGGTATAGGGCCAGGATCTTCATCATTATACTGGCGATAAAGGTCTTTACCTGTAAGTCAGTACAAAAAGGTGTGGTCAGCTAGTTATTGTATTACCTTCGTGCCAGTACCAGTGTCAGTATTTTCATGCCAAGCAATAGCCTTTAGCTTATTTTTCTCGTTTTTATTTTTACTTTCTTTAAATTGTATAACCTGTTTAATATAGTCATAATGAGAGGTAGAACGGAATTACATAGAATACATCACCTACTTTACTTTACGCTCGGCAAAAATATAACGTGTGAGCCAACGTCCTTATTTACCGCAAATCTAATATTTATTAACAGTTAAGGTAATATTTCGTAGCTGGCTTAAAGACCTTGAGGAAGAGGAGGACCCTCCTTTGCAAGTAGAGGTCTGGGCCTTCTATTAACCGACTGGCCGGGCCTTCCGTACATTCGATCAATATAGTACGAATGGGGAAAGTCTTTTTCATCGTCACTAAATTATAAAGCTTAAGGGTATATACCAGTTGAGCCGGAAACTCAAGCAGTTACGATCGCTAGCAAGGAACGCAGTTAGCCAAAAAAAAAAAAAAAAAACATTACAGGTGGCATCATAGTATTTCAGATCGTATTCGAACTTTTTACAGCCCGTAAATTCTTGCCGAACCTGTTGGCATAAATTGTCTTCACCAATTCCTGCGTTCCCAATGGCTTACTGGAAAATTATTAGCCTGTCAAGCATTTAATTAAAAAGATACATCTTACTTTCCGACTCTTTCTTATAATACAACATGTAAAACCACTTAATAATATTCCAGTCGGTGTAATATTAGGCGATATTAACGTCGTACTCGAAGTAACTTCTTATTCCATCATAAAATCCGCAGAAAGAGAAGTAATTTGGTAGGTACTAGAAGTAACAATCCTCAGCTTATCCGGTAAGGATACTAGTTAATGACGAGTAAAAACCTGGCAATTCAACTCTTATTTAGCGGCAGATGTTGAAAAATAGGCGTAACTTGATGTCGAGGAGGTTATACAGCTTACCGTTATACTTTATCTTTCCTCTTCAAAACTTAATCAACGTGGTAATTACCGTACAGTCCGTATCTTCCATAGGGACGCGTCGAGGGAAAAAAGTGATATACTAGTCGTAGGGACCTTTTATATCTTTTGGCTGGGGAAAAGACTAAGATTATTGCAAATATTAGTAGGAAAGACAGCTACCTTTGACTAAGTTTATAAAGAAAAAGCCAATGGTCATTCTTATAATATGCTCTCGTATAAAGCTGGTCTTTCCTTAATTTGGCTACTAAAACTGGATGTGTTGAGAAGTTTGTGGGAAATGAACCTAATGGTTTCCGTCGCTGGGGGGTAAGCGATAATCCTCTTAATGTTAAAGGGTTCGGCCTGGTTCCTACTTAATCAATTGATATAAAAAACTAACATCAATACCTCTTACAGCGTTGACAGCCCTTGTTTCACGTGCTCTGTCGACACCGAAGGCTTATTCCACGTTATTACGTGGAGGTGCTAAATTGCTGAACAGGTCAACGTGTTCTTTATTATCGATATATAAAGATATGTAACTTGGCTAAAAGTAAATAAAAAGTCCCCCAAAACTAGTATATAGGCGTTGAGGATCCTCAACATTTTTTTCCTTTGGGCTGTGGGTCTTAGTGGTATTCCTCAAGCTAAGCCAATTCGAAAAGTGTTTCCGCTTACTTGGCAAAATTTCCTTTTGGCACGAGCATTCCTCGGCGTTCAAGTTTAGCCTTTAATTTAGACTTTACAGATTTTTAGGTTTCCTTTCACATGTCAATTATCCAGTTCTTAAAGACTTTACGAACGCTGTAAAATTCATCTTTAAGGTATTCCTCGTTATTGTATTCCAAAATAAAATAACCGATAGATTTAGTCGAATGCTCTTCTGTTAAGCCTTAATCAACATCGTCTCCCCAAAGATCATGATTTTATTGTTTAACAGAAGTCATTCCGAGGTTATTAATTGTTTTTTTTTTCCAAACAAGGTTCGTAATATCCTGAAAGTGAGGACTTGAGGTAGTTATCTTAATGTTTTAGTTTATGTAGGGCGTATAGAACGAGAGATTTAGTATTTTTGGTCTTAGGGACATTTCGTTTTGGTGTAAAGTTGCGTGTCAACTTGACGACTTGACGAAAGGTCGTGCGACGTGGCTTTCTTAGCGCAACTTAATGTTTTCACTTAAAGCAGTGAATTAAACAAGTAAAAAGAATACGAAGTAAAAAAAATAAAGTAGGGCAAAGGTTTAGTATAAAGAATAAGAGAGAAAGTCGTTATTGGTGGTGAATGTCGAAGATTGTTGTTTTGTCGTATGGACTTAGTCGTTTTTCTTACGGAAGTAACACCCGTAATAGTAATAACTCAGCTGTTGCTAACTTGCTGAACTTTAAGACTTTTGACAGTTAATCTCAACGTTTTTCTTAAAAAATGGTAATTAAAGATTTCTTGATGTTTTCGAATAGCAATACCGTCGATTACTTCCAGATTACCGTTATGAATTTTCGTAACCCGAAAGTCTTCTCTATTTTCCTGCCATTATGGACTGGCGCAGTACTAATAGAGGCCTTTCGCAAGAATATTTCCTCGACCCTAACGATAATGCAGAGCGTAACAACTGGAAAGCAGATTCTTCTTCTACTTAACCAATCTGTGCTTAATCTAATAAGCACTGATCAGTGTTGGTAGGCCTTTATCGTTTCAACGTAGCCGATTAGAATCACTGTGGTCGAAGTAACTGGTGTTGCTTTGATATTATTGATTTAAATGTGTGTAAGTTCTAAGTTCAGCAGACCGCTAGCCAGTCTGCACACTAATTTGTATGGCCAAACGCTTTAGCTTATACCCTACTTTGAAGTAGACACCTACTGCACTACACTTGTAGTGCAGTGTATTCAAATCCCACAAACTACAGTCAATTTGAAGTAGGTACAATTAACTTTACTGAAAGTAAAGTTGACTTGACTGTACTGCATTTGACTGCTATTACAACAAAATACTGGTTTTAATCAGGCTATAAAACGATTTTACAATGCTTAAAATCGTTTTTAATAAGTAGTATTTTTTAAAATCCCAAGGTATATCAGCGTAAATATGTCGTTTAAGCTGATCCTGAATTTTGATATAAGCTTAAGTAAGATTAAGAAGTTTAATATATAAATTATAAGAGGTACTTAGTAAGGTTGTAAACGTAAAAATCAAACGGTGGTTAGTCTTTTATAAAGTGAGCGACTAAGTTATAACATCCTTTTTACCATCGTCGTTATACCTTTTTAAAACTAGGCGAGTCTTTTCGTATTGTTTTTCGGTCTTATCTTTATTTTCGTATACGAGGCGTATGAGAAAAAATCTATAGGCGTTGTAAACCGTTAAGTTTAATCGTTTGAAGCGAAAAACGCCTTGTTCGAATAAGGTAAAGATTTCTGTCTTAATAAATTATTCGACAAGGGTGCCTGAAGTGTTAAAAATACTTTCGCGACTAAGCTGGAAGCTAAGCTTACGGTTTTTCATCTCTTTTTAGGTAATACATAAGTTAAAGTTAAAGGTTTTAGGGCGTTATTTGGTTTTCGAACCATGAAGGCGACCCCAGTAGCGAGGTTCTAGTGGTATGGATATAAACGGGCCGTTTTTATATAGTAGTAATGGGTCTAAAATACGATTCGGAGGGTGTATTATAATTAAAAGCGGTTTGGATTCGTTATTATAAAAGTAGTTTCGTCGGTAGTTTTGGTCGGATCACTTTTTCGAGCCGTTTTATTTCACCTCTTCCCTTTGATACTCTCATATTATTATTTAGTAAAAAAACTTGTACCTTTTGGAAAATCAATTATCATATTATAGCTTTCAAATCTGATAATTTTCCAAAGGCCAGTTTCTTCGTTTATAATTCTCCAGATTAAAACCTTAAATTGTAATGGTAGGTTTAAAACTCTAGTTTTATGAAAGCCGTTCCTCATAACCAATGCTTTTAAAACATCTTTTTTGGCCGGTAAAACGTAATATTTCTATGGCTTTCGCTATAATATTTACTTTCTACAATGTAGTTGGAGATAATAAAAAGTATATTAGATCCTCGGGTAAATACCGAAGACAAAAAGCGTTAGGATTAGCCTACTTTGGCTGAAAGTATTGTTTACAGGGTTAATAGCTATCTATAGGATAGGTTCCTTAAAACTGTTACCCTTTAACTTTTTGAATAGTACCGTATACGCCCCTTTAAACAGCTTATTCTACCGTTTTCATTTTTTAATACGCTATAATACTTTTACTAATATTTGTTTATATTCGTTACCAGTGGTCTTCGCTTCGATTCACCACTTAATAAAGTTCAAAGCCGTACTAATGTTGTAGCTAATACGGTCTGAAGGCCGCTGATAAACGTTTAACTAATGGTTAATTGAAACGTTTAAATAATTTATAATTAAAACGTTCCGTGTAAATTTAGAGATTTAGAATAACGTTATCTAGTCAACGTCAAATAGTACCGGTAGGCTTTCTAGGTATATAATATTGATATTTACGTCGAAATTAAAGTCTACGTTGTTTGAAAGGCGAAACTTAAACCGTTATAAAGTCTGTAAATGTAGCTGATACTTATAGCAAAACTTTTCGGTAGTTTTAAGTATTTTTCTTCCTATATTTATATAACCTTCGACGTAAAGTAGCCAAAAAGGTGTTTTACAATTAGTAATTCGAATCGTCGGTATAATATTCACAATTCTGGCTACTTTAGGTAAAGAGATGTAATCGTACGAATTTTGAGGAAAAACTATAAGTAGCTGAACTTGAGTTGAAACGATACGGATACGCTATCCAAAGCATGGATACCTTAATTAATCGTATTTCTAACCTTGATTCCCGGCTTATTTATATTATCTAATGAAAGTAGAAATAAAGTTTTCAAGTTTGTTACGTATAAATTAACCGGTTCGAATCGTCTCTTTACAACAACTCTAGTAAACAACGACGTTTACTTTTGCCGAATATAATCTTTCGATATTTCCTTATTTGGTCGAACTAAAACTTCAGGAATTTCGCTACAAGCGTGTTAAATTATCGCTTTTCGAACGTAAAAGTTTCAGCTGTTTTTAGTAGTATATACAATACCTTAAAACCTATTACCGTATTTATTTAAACATATAAGTTACGATATAATAAAGGTGATTAACACTTTGCTTTATCAACTAGTGCCTATATTATATATGAAGAAAGCGTCTTGTAGGCCAGGGAAAATACACTGGGAGGTCTTATAATCTTAAGATATTAGATAAACATCCTTACTTTGAAAGTCTTCTTCTCTGTAGGTGTATTTGTGAGGATAACCGTTAAGTTTATCTTTTAAACTTTCGTGTTCGGTTATGTATATTCCAAAATTGGCTTTAATCCGGTTTTTGAGAGGGTAATTGGTTTAAAACTATCCTTTGATCTTAATCTACTTGTAAACTGAGTAGTTAATAAACTAACAGCCGATATTACCGCATACTATACAACGTTTTCATAAACCCCTATGGTTTTGTATACCTCTTTATAAGTATTATTATAATCGCAGTGCGTTTCATCCATTACATACGATTGCTTCTACTTTTTGTTATTAAAGCTCTTTCCCTAATATATTCCTCCCTGGTAACCGTACTTTAGGGGTTCTTTTTACTTTAGGTATACCTTAAATCTTCGATCCCGGATATAGTAAATAGTTTAGACGAAATTTAGTTTTGTAATTTAGCTTTTGCATTTGGATTTGTTGGCTATAAATTCTAATACGAGGCTCGCTCATCGGTGCAGAAATGTTTCGATCGATATTTGAGGTCTCGTTGAAAAGTCTTTTGAATCTTTTTCAGTCTTAAATAATATAAAGTTAAAATCCGGGTTTTCGCGGCATATTTTTATTACTATTTGAATAAATCGTTTTTTACTCATATATTCTGGTTCAAGAGTTGCTTGGCATTCTCGGAATCCCAATAACAGGTCAGTAAATTCTTTGTAGGTTTTCATTGACGTTTTTACGTTAATCCTTTACGGATTATCAGATTATATTAACCTAAATCTTATATTACAATTCGTAGTTAATTTCTATATCGATATGTAATTCCAGACGATTGTAACATTCTATAAATATATCTATTTACGTAAGTTGGTATATAAACTATTCCTTAGCTTACTTAAATAACATTTTAGGAAAAATAGCGTAAGATTAAAAAAAATTAATATCCAGCCTTTTACACGTATTTAATATTACACGTATTTTATCATCAAATACGTTATATGGTTCGCCGTTATAATTTTTATCCTTATCCTAAAATCTGACGAAGTTGGTAAACGTTATAAGGTCGCTTCTATTAGTAAGGAAGCGGTGCGGAGGAAAGTCGCAGTATGGATCGTAGTTGGCGATTATTACTCTGTAAGGTATGTATTAACGTTTTACACCGCTTACTTTTTTTTTTTTTTTGAAGCGAACTGTTTTCGATATGTCTGCTGTTTTCATTACCGTCGAAAAGGGTGTTTACCGTATTTAAAGAGTAGTTTGGTGTTTAATTCTTCTTTACAATACATACCGATACTAGGGTGTGTTGTACCTACGTAATAGACGATAATTATAATAGTTTTTATTTCTCCTCGAGCTTGGTATATCTAATTTAAGCGCGGATGTAATATCTAATCGTCCCGCACCTTATATTCGTAGTTATACTCATTTTACCGTTTATTTGGTATATATTTTACGACCTTTTTTGTGCATTGCAGCAAGTAATATCCTTCTACAAATTCCTTTTAATAAACATCTTTATCCTAATAATTTGGAAAGTTAATTAGTCGTATTATTTCTAATAAGGCTTTTTTAAGGCAGCTGTTCATATCTTTTAGGCTGTTAATACTTCTAATATGTAGTAAAATCGTAAAGCTTTAGCAATAAAAGAGTTTATTTTTTACCATATACACATCGTTTAATTCGAAAATATTTTATAGAAATCATTCGATATATTAAGTCCTTACGTTTTCTTTTTCCAATAACGAAAACCTACGGCTAAGATATTCGTATTTACCGTGTTTAGGTATAATGTTTTATCTAGTATATCGATAATGTTATTTTAAAAACTTAGGTCTATTTTGTACATTATAACCTTCCTAATTACTATGTATTCGGTAAAAATATCGAAGTAAACACTAACGTTTTCCGGCGTTGTTGGTGTTGGGGTTATATTTATACATATATTAGAGCCGTTAGGAATGGTGCTTCATACTTATACCTAGTATTTTAAAGCACTATAAATTGTCAGTTTCGCGTAGTAGATAAGATGCGATTTTTTTTAGAATATAAATTAATATTAAACGATAAATGAAAGAGCGATCAATGCGTAATAGTCAAGTGAATAAGATATGTAAAACGGTTAAAGTAAGGATTTTGATGCCTTCCAGTACAAATAAAGTCCAAAGATACGTAAATTAAACGTAACCACAGGCTAGTTAAACATTTTATATTAGTTTTATCAGTGCTTGCGAACATTATATTAGCGAAGCAGCTAGGAAAATTAAAATTTCGTAATATTAGACTTAAGACACGCGGCGTAGGTTAGGCTAAAGGAGGTTGAAAAGGAAAATACGAAAAAGTGGAGGCAAAAAAGAGATAAAGGTGTATAATCCAGTGTGTAAGACTTGGTTCGTATTTGGTAAACGGTTCAGATGTCGAGTTATAGCCGCTTTTGCTAGTTACGAACGGTTTGGGTATTACGTCTATAGCCGCTTTTCTATTTCGTAAGCGGTGTTAATATTACGTCTGCAACTGTTCTTGAGTTTCGTAAGCGGTACAAATTCTACGTTTAAATCGGATGGGTTCTAACAAAAGGTTCTGAAACTTAGTAGTTTTGGATTACGTGGCCTAATATATGATAAGACGATATCTAAAAAGTGCCGGGTACGTTATAATACTAAATAAGGGTTAATGTTGGTGTAATAGAGCTTTTAGTAAATAAAATACAAATAAGAGTTCATCATATCATACTAAAGTTATTATTTTGTAAGTTATTTCATTTTTTACCGTTTTTATATATATCTAGTGTAATCTATATCAAGTTTTAGTATTAAAATATGAATTGTTAGAACCACTTTAATATCTCATTATAGGTATTTAATTTACGTTTATCTATTTTTGGTTAGGCTGTATTTAGTCGACCAAATCAGCTATTAATTAGTGTCGGTAAAGTCTGGTTATTTACGTAAAGGAAAAAGAGTAGAAACGTAACCTCGAAGATTGGTATTGTAGTCGTGAAGGTAAATAAGTAGGGGAAAAATCATTCAGACAATGCAAGTCGTGGATAAAAAGTTATAAACCTCTTATCCAGGCAGGTGCATTTTGCCATACACTCTGAAACACATCTTCTAGACCGCGCCACGCATGATATACTGTTCAAGAGTGCAGCCTGCAGTGTAACACATTATCGTTCACTCTGCAGGAGTGTACCTTGCAGTGTAGTGCACTGCCACTTGAATTATACATAATATCCACATAAATCATATTAATGTCCGGATAATTAAACCTATAATATAATTACTGTTTTGTTTTTACGTTTAATACTATAAACTATCGCTCTTAAGGATGAAACTGAAGTAACATTTATTTGTAATTGAGTAAATTTCATTTACAACTTTTAACTTAAATCAATTTATTAACTTCATGGCTAACTTCAACGCCACAGTTTTTCATATATTGAAGGCAATCAAGAATGGAGACAAGTGATTCCATAATTTTAAAAGCAATACGACCAACAACAATAGTCGTAGTCGTCGATCGCAGTGAAAAAAGCTCTTTTTTAAAGATAAAGCTATCCTTGGCTTTACTAGTATCTGTACGGTAAAGTTTGGTAACCTTATTCGTATTTCTTTGTAACACAACATATTACGAATAGAGTTCTATTAAACACCACGTTGCTTTACTATCCTCTATAACACCTGAAAATAACTGCTGCATATAATGGTCTTAAATATTACAAAAATATAGAAAATAAATATCTTTATCGTTATGTCATTGATAAGGGTTTTTACTAGTTAGGCGGTATGAAAAGGCATGGTCGATGAGTTATTACATTACTTTTGGTCCGGTACCGGTATCTTCGTACCAGTTAATAGCTTGAAGCTTATTTTCCTCCTCTTTGATCTCCTTCCATTCCAAGTTTACAACGCATAAAATGTAGTCCAACTTAAAAGTATATAAGAAATGTATATTATATATCAATTACATTAGATTACCATCGGCGAAAATGTAACGTATCAACTAATAGCCCTGCTCACCAGAAATCCAACATCTATCAATATTTAAAGTAAACTTGCTTAGTCAACTTAAAGGTTTTAAAAAAGAGGAATACCCTTTTCTGTACCTAACTTGATCACGCCACCAGGTCTGAGCCTTCTTTCAACCGTATTAGCCGGGCCTTCCGTCCTTGTGGTCGATGTAGTACGCATAGAAGGTATCTTTTTAGTCGTTGCTAAATTCTGGCGCTGAGGGGTAAATACCAGTTGAACTTAAAGTTCGAGCCGTTACGATCGCTAGTAAGGAATTAAATTGGCTGAAGAACCCTTTACAGGTGGTGTCAAAACACTGTAAAGCGTATTCAAACTCTTTGTAGCCTGTAATAGCTTAGCGGATCTGCTGGCGGAGTATACCTTAGCCAACTTTCACGTTCCCTATTACTTGTTGGCAAAGCATTAGCCTATTAAGTATCTAATTAGGTATGTTCATTTTATTTTCCGTCTCTTTCTTGTAATTTAATATGTACAACCATTTGATAATATTTCAGTCGGTGTAGTACTGGGTAAAATTAATATTATTGTGTGTATTACTATATAAACTCACAGATGGTATACATAGGCCAAAGAGCAATGCACTATATTGCAGGGTGTACTTCTGCAGGGTGTACGATAACGTGTCACGCTGCAGGCTGCACTCTTGCAAGACGCAAAGTACATCATGCATAGATCGGTCTGGAATACTATTCCAGGCCGACAGCAATTCGTGGAGCGGTTTAGAAGAAGTATTCCAAAGTCATACGCTTTGGGGGAGGGCTTATAAGCCCTTATCTATAACGTATACCTTTAAATACTTTGTCTTAACTAAAACTATATCTTAACTTACTTTATTATAATACCAATTACTTCTTAATTACTTTTTGACTTGTTTCGTTTTACATAAATAGGTATTTAAACCTTACCGATACTGATTAATAGCGAACTTGGTCGATTACAAACAGCTTAGGAAAAAGAGATGAACATACGTTAAATACCTATAGCGGGATTCTATAACGATCCCAACTGTTTGTAATTTAACACTTCGTTTTTACAAGAATTATACGCCGACATATATAAGGATTATGAAGACAATTTAACTTAAAGATGAAAAACTTGAACAAGATATCATCAACCCTTATTTGGCGCTCTATTTGCTAAAAGCCCTGTTACGCCACCATTAACCCTTGTTTAGCGTTCTGACGTACCAGGACACTTCTTGAAGAGAGTTCTATTAAGCACCTGTCTATGCAAGCTAAAAGCACCAAGTTTTTTTTTCTCAGAACCTTTTATTAAAACCTACCGGATACCAAGCCACGTGAGTTAAAACCAAACGAATTTCATAAAAATTTCGCGGTTAAGTCCTTAAATATATGTTAAATAGTAAACCCTATTATTGACAAAACCTTACTAATTTATCTAATCACTAAAGGAATTGATACCCTAGGAGGTAGAAATAAGCTCCTTATAAAGGCCCTATTCGAAACAGTACAACTTACCGACATATTAGACTGGAAGGATAAAGATTTATACTTTACGGACTTTGTAAAAGGATGTTACTTTACGAAACTAAAAAAAAATGTTATTAAAGCGAGGGGAACTATATGTAAAACGACATAACCCTATACCCTAAACCAAAAACAGGAACTACGAGAGAAAAAAAAGCCTACGATCTTTATCTACCACATAAGTATAAAACACCCCTATAATGATTTATACCATAGGGCAAAACCGAATACTAAACTACTTTCCAAACGTAAAAAATAACCCAACCGATTATAACGAAGTCGACCTTAACGCAGAAAATAACCTAACCGGTTATAACGAAGTTAGCCGGAACGTAGAAAGAAACCCGACCGGCCATGGCAAAGTAAACCGAAACGAAGAAAATAACTTGCCCCAAAAATCGATAATCGGTCGGAATATAAAAAATAACCCAACCCAGTATATAATAAGCAATGAAAAACGCTAATACGTATTATACGAACTAATAACTTTTAACTACAACCCCTACCGCAACCATTTATCATATCGTTTCCCCATGAATATAAACGATCTTACGAAGTTAAACAACTTTACCAGGCTATAGGAAAGTGTTAAAAATTATGATGGCGAGCCGTAAAACGTACTGCATAATAATATACGCGTTACACTTAATATATATAAATGACTAGATATTAAGTTATTATAATTTTACGTTATCTTACCCGGTATATTTTTCAGGTAAGCTAAGAAATAGTATACATATTACTTTATATAAGTCGATATATTCGCCGAATTTTATAACTGCTCTAAATCCCACTTTAATATCGAAACTGACCACGAGTTTTACGATAGGGATTAAATTAATATAACGTGGGAATTTGTGAAAAAGCAGCAGGAAAATTCCAATAAAAACCACTAGGAAATCCTTACTGCCTTATTGGCGAAATTTAGAAAGTGTTAAACAGCCCTCTGATTGGAATCTCTGATTGGAATACAAATACGACAAACTATTCATTTATATAGTAACCAAAGCCCGCCGTAAAAACCTGAATTTCAACCTTACAATTTTAAAATTGGAAGAAGACTTAAAAACCTTTTATATAAGCTTTAAAATATCGCTCGAAACCTCCATACGCCGACAAATAATCTTCCTAGTAGTATTCGTAGCTAATAAAACCAAAAGCGGAGCCTAAATTACTAAATCAAACCTTACCGAGATAATCCACTATATTTTAGACCAAAGATTTAGGGTTTACACAAGGAAAAACGAAGGCTTAAAGTATAAGTATTAAAGAAGAAGCCCCGGTAGTAAAGAATGGGAAAAATCGTTCGAAAATAGAAGAAACGTACCAAAACCATAATAATACTTATGAAAAGATATACGACGCCTTATAAGCTTATAAAAGCGGTATATGATATGCAGTAAAATCGGTTATTAGTGTACAAACCACTCTGTTCACAAGTAGATTTAGATTAAACGATAATTTTAAGCTAATTACGTATTCAAGGATCGGATAAAGGCTAACTTTACAATATACGTAACCGAATATAAAGGTATAAATAACGGATTTAATACCTACCTTTAGGATAATATATCCAGAAAGAACGACCTCGAAGATAATAAAGCCTATTTATTAATTTAAAACGACAAACCCGATTACCGAATCTTTACCGGACTATAAAACGCCTTCTTTAGGTATATCGCCGGATTAGATTATGTGAAGGAAGTGTTCGACGCCTATATAGCGTTATAGTTTACGTTATCCAATAGATACGGAAATAGTCTTTAAGGTATTACACCTGATATTAAAGTAGTCGAAATTTTGACGGCCGAAAAGCGTTAGTTTAATACGTTTACGGCAAAGTTTCCGAAGTTTTAGCTAGACCGTATAGGAAAATACTGAGAAGTTTTGTTTGGGAAAGGTAAAGCGTTTTCGTTCAGAATAGTCGTTGTAAATACACGTTTCGTGCCGGTTAAGTTTTACGTAATAAACTTGAAAATATTATTTTTGCTTTCACTAACTAATATGAAATAAACTTCAAATCGAAATACGTAATATAAATGATTAACTTGTTCGCGCCATAAGTGGTATATCTATATTGTTTCGGCTTAAGTTCGGTTATTTACGGTTTTGTTTAAAATTATATATAATCGAAGTCGTTTATTTAAAATATTCGGAACTACGTATATTATATTGAAGACTCGGATATCCGAATGTAAAACCCTTTTTGTGCTTAATTTATACCTTAAATCATATAGATATAGGAAAGAGCGTACTTAAGGTTATCGAAAGGTTCTTCTATAAGTATTAGCTATACTTACAGGTATTACGACGGTTTAATTTTCGCTTTTAAAACGATATGGACTTTAACTACGAATTAATTGTTAATATTATATATTTAAATATCTTACCAGTCCTTTACGTCGTCGACATAATAATAGCGTTTAATGGCATAAAGTTTATACGAAGTGTTTTCGTTACAAATTATTAACACGCTTTAGTAAATTATTGGTTTAATATTTACCTCGGGCCTTTAAACTGGATTATATACAACCTTAATATAGCTTTCGACTTTTTGAACTATAATACCAAGGTCTGGATACTTAGGAGCGAGTGTAGGCAAATTCTAGTAAAAGCCCCATAAGGTATTAGAAAATGCGAACGGTATTACGAACCGTAAAAAAAAGAGTATAAAATATTGTTTAAAAAGTTGAAAGGTAATAGCTTTAAAGAATTTATTCTTTAAATAGCATTTAACGCCGTTAATAATACTTTTGGCCTAAGTGGACTTATCTTTACGATTTTTATTTTCGGTATTTGAATGAGAATTCATATGTATTTTCTACAATTATTATTTACGGTATATAGGGCTAATACCCTAGGAAAATCTATAATAGTTTTACGATTATTACGAGTTAAAAACGTCGTATTTGAAGCGTTAGTTATAGGGAATGGCCTACATAACGACGGCGTTTGAGATTTACTATTATAATTTAAAGTTATAATTTAGAAAATGAAAGATGAATAAATTAGAACTGGGAGAATTAACGGGTTTATGGGCTATAATATATTGGTTAATTTGTTTAACGGTATAAATTCTTTCCGATAAATAATAGTACTTTGTTATAGGGGACAGGTGAAAGAAATCGGTTAAGAACTTTAATACGAAGAAAACCGCTTATATATCACCCTTTAAAACGATGAAAACAACTAAAATTGCCTTTACGTTACCCCCCAAAACGACGAATTTAACCTGATTTCAAACTTAGTTTCGGCTCTAAAATACGGTTTCAACCCGATTATATTAAATAATAGCGGCAAATCTATACCAACCCCACCAAAGCCTCGTCGCCGAGTGCAACCCATCGGCTCGAAAACGAAAAAACTCCCTAGGAACTTCATCACGAACTTTTTTATTATGAAAAGAAATTAGCAGACCGCGAGCTTAATTTAAAACTTCGTTATTAAGGTATTATTACCACCCCAAGTACCTTATTTGAATAGTTTATTTCTATTTAAATAATTAGAATTTACCATTTACGGTACTTACAGGATTTTTTCAACTCGTTTCGTTGACGAGATAAAGAATGAAACTGGGAAACTTTACGAAAAGATTCGTCTAGTTATTAAAGGCTATAAAGATGATGGTAAAAATGACATTATAACCTAATCACCTACGTTATAATAAGCCAGCTACCGCCTGATTTTCATATTCGTAACCTCCTTTAGCGAACAATATAACCTATATTTCGAATTCCGGGATATAATATAAGCTTATATGTAATTTGAAAAATGGTTAAAACGGCTAATTGACATAAATATGTTGAAAGATCTGAAATAACATTAACCGCCTAAAATTATCCCACATATTCTACACCCTTTTTACGGTTTAGTTAAAGCCAGCATATATTAGTATAACATCTACAGAAAGTATTATAAGAAGTAATTAGAGCTAACCAACTTTATTTTTGACCCATATTTATTAGTATTGTCGGTAGGGTCTAAGTAATTGTTCACGTAAAATCAAGCAAGTAGAAGAGTAATCAAAAGATGATTGGTATTGTAATAAAGTAAGTCAAGATATGTTCAATTAAAAATAAGTATCCAGAAGTGTAAGTTATAGGTGAGGGCTTATAAGCCCTCGCCCAGAGCGTATGATTCTGGAATACTCTTTTTAGAATACTCCACGTATTTCCGTAGTCCTGGAATAGTATTCCAGACTGATTTATGCATGATTAACTTTGCGTCTTGCAAGAGTGTAGCTTGTAGCGTGATACGTTATCGTACACCCTGTAGGAGTGTACCCTATAATACAGTACATTGCCCTTTAGCCTATATATATTATTTGTAAGGATATGTAGTAATATTTTTTTAGGGAATCTTTTTCTTTTTCCTTGTATATTCCGTGCGTATGGCCCAATAGTAATATTATTGTTATAGTATTAATTGCAAAAGGTTCAGATTAGTAGTTGTAATATTCATATTATCATTATATTAATCGTAAAATGTCTAAATTAGCAATAGTAACAGTGTTGTTGACGTTTAAATCGTAAAAGGTCCAAGTTAATAGTAAGTTCGGCTATTATTAGTAAAGTTTAGTCGCGGTGGTAATTGTAAGTCAGCCTTGGTTCATGTAGCCAAATAGAGGCGATATGACTAGTTATAACGCCTTTTATTATTTAAATAAAATAGCAGCGTAGTGGTGATTACGTAAGTGTGATTACGTAATTTGGTTGCATAATGACGTGGTAGGCTAGTTAAAAGATATATCGCTATCGTTTTAGGCAAAACTTTCTTTTTTCTTTTTCTTTAAAAGCACATAGTCCCAGCTAATACAAGTCTCTATCTCATTTAACTTTTAGTCTATCTAATTAAACTAAGCCGATTTAATATTAGATTACTTGGCCTATATATATACTAACCTATTACCCCGAATAAATGCCACGTAAAAACCGTATTTTAAGGCAACATCTGGCGCGCGAGCAGTAGCGCACGACCGTCGCCGCCGCCGCTGCAGCTACTGTTACGTTTACTACTTCCACCACTACTAATAACAATAATACGCCCTTGTCGGGCGAAATATCCTCTATTGCCGCCACGCCGCCAGCCGCCGTTACTCCGTACGCAGCTACGCCACTAAACCTCGCCGCCGCCGCCTCTCCTGCCGCCGCCATGACCCCCTCCCCCCCCTTTCTCTCTCCCTTCCCTAACTCCCAGGAGAAGGAATAGAGGGTCCAAAAGGTTATAAACTTTACCCTTTCCACTCGGGTAAAAGCCTCATTACCCGTAAAAGTCACTTTACTTCATAACCGTAACCTGACGCAGTTATATTAAGGTACGTATATCCCTGTCTGTCTATTTGTATGTTTTTAACCCCCTTTTTTGTAGATAAGGAGTACAAAGCAGATCTCTTCTATCGCCTCGAACTTCGTATCACCAGGGTACGCCGTAAGGCCTTTTTAACACGTTAAATATCAAAGCAGTGTACATGGATTCGTAGCCCTAGGCTGTTAATAGATACGCCCTACGTATCGTATGTCGTGTCCGCGGTCGCGGGTAAGTTCATTAGCAATAATTACAAGAGCGGAGGTCGTTCAACGTGTGTCCATCGCTACAAACGAACTGGTAACTCGTATACCCCCGTTTCGGTAGTCCTAAGGCCATGGGCTGAGGCCGTATTACGCGCTCGCCGGCTTTTTGGTAAGTTTCAACCGAATCCCAGAAATAATCTGGCAACAACAATTATTTAGGGTAAATCGAAAAAAAAAAAAAATCGCCGTAAATAACTAAAATAAGCCGATACTAATTAGTAATAGACGTTAACTGGCGGATCAAAAAGATAGTAGCCGCCGTTGTCGCCTAAAAACAAGGCTTATGTATATACTACATAAACGAGTTCGATGACGTTATTGCACGTTGCCGCAAGGAGCGTAATCCCTCCCCTATACCTTTGCCTAAGGGTATAACTAATAAGGTATAGAGCTATATCCTCGTTAATGCTAATAATATCATTGATGATGATAGCGGTGGCGTTAACATAAAAGGGGAGAGCGACGGGGAGGATAGTAGGGACGCGGCGGCGTCGCCCTTTCCTTTGAGTAGTGGATAGATACCCTCTTAGCCGGGTCGACGTATCCGGCCATAATGTAGTACGTTATGAAGTAATTTTATAGATTTCTATAAATTAAATGGTAAAAGTAATAAACATAATATTAAATGTAAAATAAAAAAGGTAACGTACCAGAATCTGTATATGGAATATAAAACAAAAAGGCAATGTTCCAGAATCGGTGTATGGAATGCAAAACAAAGAGGCAATGTGCCAAAATCTATATATGAAATGTAAAACAAAGACATAATGTACTAAATATTGGTGCGAATAGTCGTATAAGATAAAAGCAAAATATGAATCGATACGAATAATATCGATAAACCGATCCAAGTTGTCGAAAATTAGTATAACGGTTATTAGAGTCGCAAAACCTTTTTAATAGCCCTAACAAATAACGTACTTATTAAGATAATTATTTTCAGGGCGTCTTTCGGTGTTACCTTTATTATTTCGTTTACTGAGTTTAGCTTGCTATTAATTTATCTGGTTTCCTCGATTTCCCGGCATTAGAATAACTTAAGTAAAGTTATAATATAAATTATCAGTCGTTTTTCGTTCGTGGCACCTAATTTAACAAGGTATTTATAAAGCAAAACAGAATTAGTGTAAACAATTAGAGGGATAGCGCGTAAGCTAAGGTTAAAAATAATCACCCGGACTATCATCATTATAGTAATACTTGAATCGAAACCTTGAACTATATTATAAATTTCGAAAGCGAAGATGCTCTTCGTAACCCTTTTATATTTGGTAAAGCCTTAATAAATAATGTTTCTAAAAGGATTAAGCCGTTTCGAGCCGATGATTCGTTGCTAAGGACGAAGACAAAGGCGATTTATAGAGTGTAATCGTTATTATTAGTAAAAGAGCCGTTAGTAAAAAAAAAAAAAAAGTTTTTTAATACGTATATTTGACGATGAAATTACAACTCTCGCTTTAGATTATATATTTACTATAACAGGCGCTTGCTAAATTCCTTACGTGTATTGTCCGTTAAGTTGGTTTAGTACCATGCGGTGACCGAAAGGTCGAATACCGCTTTTGATTATACTATAGACATAACCTAAGCTCCACGTACGCGTTGGCATCCGTATTCGTTGGCTTGTTTAACGTTATCTAGAAAGATAAAAGCTACCTTATCCAACTATCCTCTTTACGTAAGTTCCAAAATACCGCTTCGAAATATAATCGTAATACTATGAAAATCGATTATATCTTTTACTAGATAGGCTTTAAACTTCGCCTTTAAACTAGCCTTTAAAAGTTTACTCTCCTTATACGCGGAAAACAAGGTATTACGTAAAGTCAAAGTGTTGTTTTTTATATCCCTATAAGTGTGAAGCCCTTCGAACAGACAGTCTATACTAATAACAATAGGTAAAAGGTAAAGTTAATTATACTTAGTCGCTCCATATAATACTTTTAATAAGTCTTATATTAATATATACCGGTTTTAGCTAAGCCGTAAAAATGGTTTAAAATACCTAAGATTATTTCAATCAGGTTGTATTGTTTAAGTTTTTTTGATAGATTTACGTAAATCCGCTGTTTCACCCGTTCCTCAAATTATATATAGGCCTATGTTATATCCCGAAGTTCGATATATAGGTTATACGGTTAATTAAGAGAGGTTGCAAGTATAAGAATCAGGTGGTGATTAACTCGTTATAATGTAGGTAACTAGATTATAATATTCTTCTTACCTTGGTCGTTATAACCTTTAATAACTAAACGATTTTTTTTATAAGGTTTCCTAGTTTTATCCTTTACCTCGTATAGAAGGCGGGTTGGAAAAATTTAACCGGTACTGTAAATAATAGGATTTTATTATTTAAAGCGAAAAACGCTTTATTCGATTAAGGTTAAAATTTCTTTTTAGGTATACTATTCGAATATGATACTTAAGGTGGTAATGATACATTTTTAACGAAACTGTATACTAAACTCGCAGTCTGCAAAAAAAAAAAATCCGTGATAAAGAAGTTCGTAGTAAAGTTTTTAGGGCGATTTTTCGTTTTCGAACCGAAGGTTCGTCCTCGGCGGCAAGTTTTTAGTATGGTTAGCGTAGATTTTACGTTATTATTTGGTATGGTCGGATTAAAATCGTGTTTCAAAGCCGAAGTTAAATTTGAAGTCGAGTTAAATTCGTTGTTTCGGGGGGTGACATGTAGGAAATTCTGGTTGTTTCCTTTGTATTAAGGGATGATATATAGGCGGTTTTATTCGTATTAAGGTTTCTAACCAATTCCTTCCACCTTTTTCCTTTATTTACGTACTATTATCTGTTAAAACGAACTTATGCCATTTAGTAAATTAATTAACATATTATAACCCTAAAACCCGTTCATTTTTTAAGGTCCAATCTATTTATCCTTCGTTTTCTTAACTGAAAAATTTAATTATAATAGTAAATCCAAAACGGCGGCGTCACGTACGCAATTCCTTATAACCAACACTCTAGACACGTCGTTATGAGCTTGTAGTAATGGTAAAACTGACATACCTTTCGCTACGGTATTGGCTCTTTATACTGTAAATAGTGATACTGTAAAGTTTATATGGAATCTCGGGTAAACACTAAATATAAAAAGCGTCAAGATAAGCTTATTTAGGCTAAAAGTGTTATTAACAGCGTTAACTACTATTTAAAGGATGAATTCCTTAAAACTGTTACCTTTTCTCTTTTTCGACAATACTGTATATACTATTTTTAACGGTTCGTAATACCGTTTACATTTTCCAATACCTTATAAAGCTTTTACTAAAATTTGCCTATATTCGTTACCGGCTATCCTGGCCTTAATACGCCACTCGGTAAAGTCTAAGGCCGTATTAAAGTCGTATGTAATTTAGTTTCAAGGTTCGAGGTAAACGTTAAACTAATAATTAACTAAAGCGTCCTAATAATTTGTAACGAAAGCGTTTCGTAAACATTTAGCGATTGAAAACAATGTTATTACATCAACGGTATAAAATATTAATTAGTTATTTAAATATAAAATATCAACGATTACTTTGTAGTTGAAGTTTATATCGTTTTAAAGGTGAAACTTAAACAGTCGTAGTACCTGTAAATATAGTTAGTATTTATAACAGAACTTTTCGATAGCTTTGAATACGACTTTTCCTACATCTGTATAGCCTGCGGTATAGAGTAAGCGTAAAGAGCGTTTTATAACCGGGTATTCGAATCGTTGGTATAATACACATAGTTCCGGCTATATTAAGTAAACGGCTTCGATTATACGTGCTTTTGGGAAAAAATACAAGTAGCAGAACTTAAGTCGGAGCGGTATGGATATAATATTTAAGGAGCGAACAGGTTAATTCGTTGTATTCCGAATTTAGAGTCTAAATTTATTTATATTAGCATGTAATAGTAAAAATAGTATTTTAAAATCTGTTAAGTAAAACTTAACTGGTTCGAAACTTGTATTTACAACGACTATTCTTAACGAAAACGCCTTGCCTTTACTAATGAAGAATTTTCGGTATTTTTTTATACGGTTAAGCTGAAACTTCGGAAACTTCGCCGTTAGCGCATTGAACTAGCGTTTTCCAGCCGTTAAAATTTCGGTTGTTTTAGTAATAGGTAAAATACTTTAAAACCTAATTCTATACCTATTGAATAACGTAAATTATAACGTTATATGTGTGTCGAGAAATTCTTTCGCGTCATTTAGTCCTACGATATAACTAAAGGAGGCGTTTTGTAGTCCAATAAAAATACGGTAGATGGTTTCGATATTTAGGCTAATAAATAGGTATTATCTTTCTTGAGGTCGTTTTTTCCGGATATATTATCGTAAGGGTAAGTATTAAGTCCGTTATCCGTAATTTTATATTTAGCTACGTATACAATAAAATTAGCCTCTATTCGATACTCGAATATGTAACCGGTTTAAAATTGTCGTTTAATCCGAATTTACTCATAGGTGAGTTGGTTTGTAAATTAGCAGCCGACTTTATCACATACAATACACCGCTTTTATAATCCTATAAGGCGCTTTATATCTTTCCGCAAGTATCGTTATAGTTTCGGTACGTTTTTTTCCATTTTTAAACAATCGTCCCTATCTCTTATTACCGTGGCTTCCTACATAAGAACTATACTTTAGGCCTTCGCTCTACCTCAGGTAAACCTCAAATCTCTGGTCCAAAATATAGTAAATTATCAGAAAAGGTTTGCTTTAGTAATTTAAGCTTTATTTTTGTTTAATTAGCTACGAATACTAATTCGAAGCTTGTGTACCGGCTTATAAAGGTTTCAAACGATGTTTTAAAGTTTTTACAAAGGGCTTTGGAGTTCTTTTCCGGTTTGAAAAGTATAATGTCGAACTTCAGGTTTTTACGGGAAGCTTTTATTACTATTTAAATAAATAGTTTACTGTCTTCATATTCCGATTCAAAGGCTATTTAATATTTTCGAAACTTTACTAATAGGGCGGTAAGGATTTCCTAAGGGTTTTCGTCGGTATTTTCCTACTGCTTTTTTTTACAAATCCCCACGTTATAATAGTGTAGTCCCTGTCGTATAGTTCGTAGTAAATGTTGGTGTTAAAGTGGGATTAAGGGTGGTTATAATATTCGGCGAATATATTAAATTAGGTAAAGTAGTATATATACTATTCCTTAACTTAACCGGAAAATATATCTAGTAAAAAAACGTGTAATTGTAATAACTTAATATTTAGTTTTTTACATATGTTAAAAAATAACGCGTATCTTGTTATCCAGTACGTCTTACGGCTCGCCGCTATAATTATCATTTCTATTTTATAACCTGGCGAAATTCGTTAATTTTATAGTATCGCTTCTATCCATAAAAAAACGTTATGGTAGAAGGTTTGGATAAGGGTCTTTGTTAAAGGGCATTAGTCCGTACGATACGTATTAGCGTTTTATACCATTTATCACCTTTTAAATCAGGGTATTTTTCGTGTTTCGGCCGATTGTAGTTTACTGTGGCGGGTTGTTATTTGTGTTTCGGCTGATTTCATTATGGTTAAGCAGGCTATTTCCAGTGTTCAGGGTGTATTTTTGTCTTTTTATCGGTTTAAAGTTACGTTTCAAGGAGGCATCGTATTCTAGCCTCGTTGTAGATAATCGTTACAGTAACTCCTCCTTTTCTACTAATTCTTTTGTTTGTATTATTCGTCTGGCGTCTAATTTTAATAAACGCTGTATCCCAATTTGTAGTGGTTCCTCATAACGATTTACAGCGTTAATCAAGTGTTCTTTTCGCTTTTATAGGTAGTAACCCTTTATAAATTCTCTTTTTTATAATTTTTAGTCCGTCTATTTGGGTTTATATGTAAGCTGTATTGTTTTGGATAGGGCTTTTACGATGCGGCTATTGCTTTTACCGGGTGTATCAATACCTTTGCTTCGCAATTATTTACGTAGGATTTTTGAGATCGTTTTACTCACCATTTGCCACATATTTAGCGTCCAGTCCGTAAAGTTTTTTTTATAAAGTCCTCTAATAATTCGCGTTCTTTAACATCTTTACTATAATAGTTAAAGATTATATTCGTAATATATGTATTTACGGTGTAAGAGCCTAAATATTATATTAAACCGCGATCTTATTATCCTAAAAGTTAAGGTTCAAAGGTTAAAAGATAGTATTTCAAAACGACGTATATGTAAAAAAGTAATTTATATAGTCGTTAGCCTTTACCATATCTGTCACTCGTAAGGCTATTATATATACGGAAAGGGCACTTCGTGTATAGTTTATAGTAGTTTGATGATTAGGATAACATAGTAAATTCAAAATGAAATAAGGTAATCAAAGCGGTCGGAAAAAAGCTTATTGGCATTTATATGCGTAAATGAATTTCAAACGATACGTAAATAAAGCGTAACCATAAACTAGTTAAATGCTTTAAATTGTTTTCATTAACCTTAGTAACATTATACTAACTAAATGGCTAGTAAAATTTAAAACTTTATAATTACTAAACTTAAAATACATAGGGCAAATATAGGAAAACTTGAAACAAATAGGGTGGATATGGGAAATTGGGTAAGGCAAGGGAAATGTCGTGTTATTATAAGTTTCGATATACGTTAGTCTTTCCGTATTAGCGTGTTGTGAAAAAACTTGGTAAAGGGGGTCGGTTGGTTACTTTATATGTAACTGATCTTAATGGGGCGATTGGGTTATTTATTTACGAATAACCGATTTTAGTTTTACTAAAACGAATGATTCACAAAAATCACATTTTTTTCAACGATAGGTTTCGAAACTTATTGTTTTTGGCCTACGTGGCCTGGTATCCAGTAGGTCACAGTAAAGGGTTCCGAAAAACTGGGTATTTAAACTTACGTAGCCTAGTATCCGATAAGTCCTAGTAAAATATTCCGAATCTTAGTGTTTTTGCTTACGTGTCCTAATGCGTAATAGGACTTCTTTTGAAAATTATTCAGGTTGATCGTTTAAAACGCTAATACAAGTTAACAGTTAATGGAACGGGGCTAATCTTTTTAAAGTTATTTCGGATTTTATAGTCTTATAACGCTTCGGGTTTCTCAACGCTCCCGTGTAATTTCATACTCCCGTATGGTTTTTATAATTGATAGTGTTAAACTAGAGGCATTTGGTATCGTTACAACATCCCGCTATAGTTATTTAATGTATATCTAACTCTTTTTCCTAATTTATCTATAATCGACCAAGTTGGCAACTAATTAGTATCAGTAGGGTTTAAGTACTTGTTTATATGAAACAAAGCAAGTAAAAAATTAATTAAAAGATAATGGGTATTATAGTAAAATAGGTTAAAATATGTTTAGTTGAGAAGAAGTATTCAAAAGTGTACGTTATAGATAAGAGCTGATAAGCCCTTGCTTAGAGCGTATAACTCTAGAATACTTCTTCTAAACCACTCCACGCATTGCCGTCGGCCTAGAATAGTATTCTAGACCGATATATACATAATGCACTTTGCTTTTTGCAAAAGTGCAGCCTTCAGCGTGACACGTTATCGTGCACCCTGCAGGAGTGCACCCTACAATATAGTGCACCGCCCTTTGGCCTATGTATACTATCTGTGAGGGTATATATTAATATCCAAAAGTATCGACTACCCATTTAAAAGGCTTTATATTTATAGAAATGTTAACAAACGATACTCTAACCTTATATAACGCCTCGTTTTCTGCTTTTAAAAAGAGAAAACTTTTGAAAGCCGGTTTAAAGGCGAAGCTTAAAGCCTATCAGTTAAAGGATAATATAATCGATTTTAATAGTGTTATGATTATATTTCGAAACGGTATTTTGAAATTTACGTAAAAAGATAGCTGGATAAGCTGGCAGTCGGCAGGGTCTAAGTACTTGTTCATGTAAAACAAAGCAAGTAGAAGAGTAATTAAAAGATGATTGGTATTGTAGTAAAGTAAGTCAAGATATGTATGTCAAGAAGAAGCATCCAGAGGTGTAAGTTACAGGTGAGGGCTTATAAGCACTCGTCCAGAGCGTACCACTCTGGAATACCTGCTTCTAGACCGCTTCACTTATGAGAGTATAATCTGTAGCGTATCACGTTATTGTAATGATCACACTAAATACCCGTGAGTATGTAGAAGGTGTTCAGAGGGTTTATGTTAGCAGTAAGGTAGCAGAGGTAACAAAGGTGCAATATCAAGACTGTGTTCGAGTGATGATCAGAAGCCGTTAGGCTATTCAGGTGTGTAGACTGAATACTTAGATTGACAACTGAAGAACTATCTAATGAAGCTATCTAAGGTGGTGATGACCATGTCCTTATATCTAGTTCCTTCAGTTGGTACCCATACTGGGGGTGCCCCAGTATGAGGTTTGCGGGATCACTGGTGGTGATCCAAGTGATCCAAGTGAGCCGGTGATCCAGGTGATCCAAGTGATCCAGGTCACGTGACTTCTGCTGAGTCATCCGTTGTCCAATTGCCGTGCCGTACATGGGAAATGTGCTTTGTAAGCGTAGTGGGGAACATGCAGCGTCAGAGGATCCAACTGCAGTTCGTATCATAACAGTTATCATATACTCTGCAAGAGAACAGCTTGTAACATGACACGTGATTATGCTATGCTTCAGGAGTATACCTTACAGCGTAATATACTGCTACCTAAATATTCTATTTATGAAGATATATAATAATATCTATACAGGTAATCTTTTTTTCTTTCTTTATTCGTTTCGTATCCAGTAGTGATAATATAGCTTTGGTTCGTATCCGTAATCCAGTAGTGACATTATTGTTGTATTACGGTCCGTATTAGTTATATAGTATCGATATTCTTATTGATAGTAACACTGGTATATGTTTTCGTTCCTGATTGGTAATAACAGTAATGTATGTCATCGTTCCAGACAAAACTTCTTTTTCCTTTCTCATTTTCTTTTACTTATAGTAAAGCACTAATGTTATGAATTAGGTTACGTAATCTTCCTCGTATTATCGATGGTCGTAACAAGTATCAAAGGCATTATACATGTTTTGAATACATACATCAAGGCGTTGTACGTGGATGATAGTGGTAAAATAATGTTTTCGGTGGCTTGTTTCTGTTGTGATAGGGGCGCTTTTGTTTTCTTATAGGGGCCTAGTTGCGTATAAATCATCTGGCCACTCCTCCTCCTGAAGTATAGGCTCGGATTGGTATGGTGTAGAAGATTTTACCGGTACGATCGGTGTAGGTGCTGCAAACGTAGCTGATTTTGAGAGAAGCGAGCGGTTCGTTTGTTGTATTTGAGGTAGATCCTGTAATTCGTAGTCGGTTGGAAAATGCATGTGTAGCTGATCTGACCTTTCCTCCTCTTTTAGCCATTTTTCTTTTCCTCCTTGCGGCCTAAACTGTGTATCTAGGCCTTTTTTCTCTTGATATCATATAATGAAAATCTTTTCTTTCCCTTCCCTTTTATAAAGATGTGGTTTGAGTTGCACACATAAGCCTCCCTTTTTCTGCAGCCCTTTTTATGGCCTAAACTGTGTATTTAGACCTTTCTTCTCTTCCTTCTACAGCCCTCCTTTGTCTTGAGGCTATAGCTTGGACTGTATACACAGGTATTCCTTCCCTGGAAGTCTTTTTCTTTCTTGTGGCCTATATAGGTCTTCCTTCCCTGACAGTCTTTTTCCTCCTTGTAGCCCACATAGGCCCTCTTTCTCTATCAGTTCGTTTCCCTCTTATAGCCCACATAGGCCTTCCTTCAACTTTGTAAGTAGCATCCTTCCACAAATTCTCCTTCTATAATTTTTTGGTTCGTACATTTGAGTATATGGGTAAGCTGAGCTGTTGCAGACAAAGCTTTTACGATGCGTCTTTCACTTGGTGTATTAATACCTTTGCTTTGCAATTGTTTCCGTAGGATTCTTGAAATCGTTTCATTCATCATTTGCCACATATCTAGCGTCTAATCCGCAAAGTTTTCTGTAAAATCATCGAGTAGTTCGTGTCCTTTAATGTAGCCACTACAGTAGTTAAAGATCATGTTTATAACATATATATTTACCGTATATGGATTAAAATCTTCCACTAGAGCCTCGATCTTGTTATCCCAGAAGTTAAAGTCTAAATGTTTAACGATAATATTTCGGAACGATATATGTGTAAAGAGGTAGTCTATACATTTGTTATCCTCTGCCAAATCTGTTACTGGTGGGGCCATCGTATGTTTAGAGCTTGCTAATTTATCCTAGCCAAGCGGTTAGGAAAACTCGAATAAAATTAGAAAAAACAGGGAAAACGGAACTAAAAAAACAAAACGAACGTAGAAAGGTTTTGTTAGCGCCTAGTAGCGTCACACTAGCCAAGCGGCTAAAAAAAAAACTCAAATAAACTTAAAACAAATAGGGCAAACGAAACCAAAAAGAAAGCGAATGTAGGAAGGTTTTATTAATGCTTAATAGTGTTACACTAGCCAAGAGGCTAAGAAAACTTGAATAAAATTAGAACATATATAGCAAACGGAACAAAAAAAAAGCGAATGTAGAAAGGTTTTGTTAGCAAGTAGTAAGGCGACAGTAGCCAAGCGGCTAGCAAAACTCAAATAAACTTAGAACAAACATGGTAAAGGAAATGTGGGCAAGATAAAGGAAAAATATGAGATTCAGTATACGGGTAGGTCCGCAATGACGTGTCGTAGCAGAACTTGGTGGAGGGATCGGTTGGTTGCTTGGTGTGTAACCGATTTGACTTTGCTAGAACGAGTGATTCATAAGAAAAAAAATCAGATAGATCCCAGCCAAGGGTTCCGAAACTTAGTGGTCTTGGCTTGCATGACCTAGTATCCGGTAGTTACCAGTAAAGGATTTCGAATCTTAGTGTTTTGGCTTGTGTGGCCGGGTATCTGGTAGGTCCCAGTAAATGGTTCCGAATCTTGGTGTTTTGGCTTGCGAGGCCTGGTATCCGGTAGGTCCTAGTAAAGGGTTCTAAAAAACTTGGTGTTTTGACTTGCATAGCCTGATGCGTGATAAGACGCCTTTTAAAAAGAACCCAAATTGATCGTTCAGAGTACCAATACAAGTTGGCGGTTGATGGAATGGGGCTGATTTTTTCAAAGTCACTCCGGATCTTATAGTCTTGTAACGCTTCAGGTTTCTCGGCGCTCCCGCGAAATTCTACACTCCCGTATGGTTCTTATAATACGTAGTGTTAAAGCACAAGCAGTTGATACCGCTACAGCATCCCGCTATATGTATTTAACGTATGTCCATTTCTTCTTCCTAGGCTATCTGTAATCGACTGAGTCGGCTACTAATTAGTGTCGGTAGGGTCTAAATACTTGTTTACGTGAAACAAAGCAATAAAAGAGTAATTAAAAGACAATTGGTATTTTATTAAAGTAAGTTAAGATATGTATGTCAAGAAGAAGCATCCAGAGGTATACGTTATAGATGAGAGCTTATAAGCCCTCGCCTAGAGCGTACCACTCTGGAATACCTGCTTCTAAACCGCTCAACGCATGAGAGTATAATATGCACCGTGTCATGTTATCATATACTCTGCAAGATTACAGCCTATAGCAAGATATGTGATCGTATCAAGCTTCAAGAGTGTACCTTACAGCGTAATGTACTGCTACCTAAATATACTATCTATGAAAATATATAATAATATCCACAATGGCTTTTAACGTCCTAAATAACGTAAAAAGGGCCGATGAATACAGATACTAACGTATACATAGAGCTTGGATTACGTTTATGATATAATTAAAAGCGGTATTTGACCTTTTGGTTGCCGCATGATATTAAACCGACTTAATAGACAATATATATAAGGGGTTCAACAAACGCCTTTTATGGTAAATATATAATTTAAAACGAGAGTTCTTATTTGTATTGCTAAAAATACGTATTACAAAGCTGTTTATTTTTACTAACGGTTTTTTTGTTAATAATAACGACTATAGTTTACAAATCGACTTTGTTTTCGTTTTTGGTAAGAAATTATCGGTTCCAAACTGCTTTGAGTTTTATGGAACCATTATTTATTAAAGCTTTATTAAATATAAAAGGTTTAGAAAAAGCGTTTTCGTTTCTGAGATTTATAGTATAATTAAAGGTTTCGATTCGGCTATTATTATAACAATAATGATCCGAATAATTATTTCTAACCTTAGTTTACACCCTATTCTTTTAGTTGTTTATATTTTTTTCGCTTCTTGAATGCCTGGTTTAACTTGGTTTTACGAACAAGAGACGATTAATAATCGATATTATGGCTTTACTAGAGTTATAGAAATGCCAGAAAATCGTGAAACCCAAATATATTAATGGAAAGCTAAACCTTATAGATGTAATAATGAAGGTAATATCAAATAACGCTTTAAAAAATACTTATATCGATAAGTACGTTATTTGTTAAGGTTATTGAAAAGGTTTTACGACCTTAATGAGCAGTTACACCGATTTATATTTTTGCCTTTATTCAATACGACTGTTCGTACTTATTTTAACATATTACCTTTTTTTGTTTTACGTTTAACGATTTTAGACGACTTAAATCGGCTTATCGATGTTATTCGCATAGATTTACATTTTTCCTTTACCTTATACAATTATTCGTATCAATTTTAGCGTATTATCTCATTTATTTTACATTTTATATACCGATTCTAACATATTATCTTTTTTGTTTTACATTTTATATTACGTTTATATATTTAAACATTGATTTGTAAAAAGCTATCAAATTACTATGTAACGCATTGTATTATATCTGGATATGCCGGCCTGGCCAAAGAGGCATTTATCTACTATTAAAAGGAAAAGGCGATGTCGCCGCGTCCTTATTATCTTCCCCGTCGCTTTCTCTCTTTATACTAACATTACCGTTATTACCGCTAACGATATTATTAACGATAATAAGAATATGGCCCTACACTTTATTGGTTATGCCTTTAGGTAAAGGTATAGGAGAAAGATTACTCTTTTTGTGACGACATATAATAACGTCGTCGAACTCGTTTACGTAGTATATACATAAGCCCCGTTTTTAGGCGGCGATGGCGGCTACCATCTCCTTAATCCGCCGGTTAACCTCTACTATTAATTAGTATCGGCTTATTTTGGTTACTTACGGCGATTTTTTTTCGATTGACCCTAAACGAGTGTTTTTACTAAAAAACATTTTTCGTATTCTGTTAAAATTTAATAAAAAGTCGGTAGACGCGTAATACGGCTTCGGCCTACGGCCCTGAAACTACCGAAACGGTGGCGTAAGAGCTATCAATCCGTTCATAACGGTAATAATGCGTTGAGTAAGCTTTGTTTTCGTAATAATCGCTAATAAACTTACCTATAGCCGCGGACGCGATACACGACATGTAAGGTTTATGTATTAACAGCCTAAAGATATGGACCCAGATACGTCGCTTTAACGTTTAATGCATTAAAAAGGTCTTACAGCGTACTTTAACGATAGGAAGCTCGAGGTGACTGAGGAGTTCCGCCTCGTGTTCCTTATCTACGTGGGAAATAGTTAAAGGCTTATAGGAAAAGAGATTATAATATACGTACCTTGACATAATTGTGCTAAGCTGCGTTAGCAGCATAAAGGGGCCTTTACGAGTGATAAGGTCTTTACCTGTAAGGAGAGGGTAAGGTTTATAACTTTAAGAACCCCATATTCCTCCTTTTAAAGGTTGGGGAAAGAGGAGGGAAAGGGGAGGAAGGGGGGTATAGCGGCGGCAAGAGAGGCGGCGGTGGAAGAGGCGACAGCGGAGGGGTTTAGCGGCATAGCAGAAGGCGGAGTAGCGGGGGCTGGCGGCGTAACGGCGATAAAGAAAATTTCGCCCGACGAAGGCGAGCTGCTACTATTAATAATGATAGTAGTAAAGGTAGCAGGGGTAACGGTGGTAACAGTGGTAGCAACGTCGTGTTGCCGCTCGTACGCCAGACGGCGCCTGACAATACAGTTTTAATGCGGTATCTGTTCAACGAAATAGGTAATATATATACAGGCTAAGTGACCTATATACCAGAGCGGTTTGTTTTAATTAGGTAAACTAAAAGTTGGATTAAATAGAGATTTCTATTAGCTAGGATTACGCGTCTTTGGAGAAAAAAAAGAAAGGAAGTTTTTTCTAAAGCGATAGCGATACATCATTTTATATTAACCTATCAAATGATTACGAAATTATCCTACGTAATTACCCTTACGCAATAATCACGACGAAGCTACCCTTATCAAAAATAAAAAAAGGGCGCTATTACTAACTATATCGCCTTTATTTAGCTACATCAACTAAGGCCGACTTACAATCACCACCGAGGCTAGACTTTGCTGATCCTAGCCGAACTTACTGCTAATATGACTCTTTTGCGATTAATACTATAACAATACTATCACTACTGTTAATCTAGACCTTTTACAATTAATACTATAACAATACTGTTACTATTAGGTTATAAGTACAGAGTACACAAGAAGAAAAGAAGAAAATACCTATGTAAATATTACTATATACTCTTACAGATAGTACACATAGGTCAAATGGCAGTGTACTATGTTACAGGATACACTCCTACAAGGTGCACGATAACGTGTTACGCTACAAGCTACACTCTTGCAAGACGCAAAGTGCATTATGTATAAATCGATCTGGAATACTATTCCAGGCCGACAGCAATACATAGAGCGGTCTAAAAGAAGTATTCCAAAGTCATACGCTCTAGGTGAGGGCTTATAAGCCCTTACCTGTAACGTACACCTCTGGATACTTCTTCTTAACTGAACCCATATCTTGACTTACTTTACTACAATACCAATCATCCTTTGATTACTCTTCTACTTGTTTTTTTTTTTTACGTGAACAGGTATTTAGACCCTACCAATAATTGTGTTCGAAATGGTCTTTAATACCATTATAAATTTCATGGAAAGAGGAATAATTTGTTAGGTACAGAAGGTAATAAACTTTGACTCCACCGGTAAGGATACCGGGAAATAGCGAGGAAAGACCTGGTAATTTAACCCTTATCTAACGACAAATTCTAAAAAACGGACGCAACTTGATGTCGAAAAGGAGGTACGACTTACCCTCATACATCTTCTTTCCTCTCTAAATCTTAATGAACGTAGTAATTATCGCATAATCCGTATATATCATAAGGACGTATCGAAAGAAAAAGGTGATTTACTGGTCGTAAGGACCCTTTAGATCACTTAACTAGTGTTAAACGATGAATTAGTATTGGTAGACAAGATAATTATCTATGGACGAGTTTAAAGGGAAAAAGCTAGTGGTCGTACTTACAGTAGGTTCTCATATAAAGCCATTCTATCCTTAATTTGGTTATTAAAACTAGATGTGTTAAAAGGCTTGAGGGAAAATAACTTAAGGGTTTCCACCGCGGGGAACTTAGTAATACTCTTTCTGGTGTTAAGGAGTACGTCGTGGTTCCTATTTAATTAACTGATAGACTTAAGGATTTACAGTATAAAAGTAAATCATTTTATGATTCAACCTACAATGTTAAACCAAGTAGGTGCCAAATGGAGTTTACTACTAAGGTACAGGCGGGAGACTAGAAGAGGCTACAGATTAACTTCGAGAAATAATTATGGGTATTGTTTGTATACAGCCCGTTACGTGCTCTTATACGGGTTACTTGCGGACTGCATTTGGCCTAGGCCAGGGTCGGGTATTATATATCCCGTTACATGTATAGTGACATAACCTATAGACTTAATAACTATGAGCCTAATTTTATAATATACTCACTATTTTATTAAAAGTAGTAAAGACCGCGGTATCCCGCCGGTTTAATGTTAAACGTGGGCTGTATTCGCCTAATACGTGGAGCGAGCACGAGTTTTGAGCAGGCTTGTAATATACCTCCTAATGAGCCGTATAATGTATAGGCCATTTGAACCATAAGCCGTTGGATCCACATAACGCGCCTCGTAACGTGTCGTTTAACATATAAGCTATTTTAGCTCCAAATCATGTACGAGATATAACGCGCCCCTTAATACGCTGTATAACGTATAATCCTTATTAATTATATACTACCTATATCGTATTACGCGTCTCTTGACACGCCGTATAACGTATAATGTTTACCGATTCCGGTTCGCTTATATCTTTAAATATAGTTTTTACCGTAGCTTATAAAACTTCACTCCTTTTTTTCCATTTCATTAGTCCCATTTATACCATTTGTCTTTATCTAGCCTTTCATAATAATCTTAACCGTGGTTATCATTTTTCGATTTTTATCATAAATCTTATTAAAGTATTACTATTTTGTATCTAATCAACCTCACTTTAATAATATAATTAATATATATAACGATACCGGCTTGATTTATATTATTACTAACGCTTTTGCTGATAATGATTGACCTTTTTTCCAGGTATACCGCCCTTTAGTATTAAAAGCGACATCTTTATACTTAACTATGATGAAAACTAAAATAAATTCAATTAAATATAAGTCTAAAATACCTATATATTTTATACTAATTGGTTTTTGAACTTTAGACTACCTTTAGTGTATATTGACGTTTACCGTATTTTAAATATATTACGTTTGCCTAAGGGTTTATAATGAATAAGCTTAAAAATGATTTTATCAATGTCGCGACCGTAACGTAACCTCTTTTTTTAATTTTCTTAAAAATAATGAACTTATCCGGTTTTTCGCATCACTAATGTATCCTATTATGGTAATTAATCATAGCTTTGAAAAATATAAACTATATTTTGATTTACGCCCATAATCGTTAAGGTAATATATAGGGTCATAGGCCAATTTTCGCCCCCGTTTTTTTGAGTTAATTAATTAGTTTACCTGGTTTCATAATATTACCAGAATTTAGATAATTTTTATTATTCCGGTAGTATAAGTTATAATACCTTTAGTTATACGCTGTTATTATCTTTTCCTTTTGATCTTATCATTATCAAAACCTTATTTATTACCTTTAACTGTTTTTTCCACTTACCGTAATAAAACGTTTTCGATTAATCGTATATTAATACAAAACAATTTTATCCCGATCCCTTTTAATATCCTTCATATATACTTTTGAAAGTTGAATCCGAATAATTGAAATAATATAATTACATAAGTTGTATTTTTATTATTAATACAGCTTATAATTCATAAAATGTAATAAATGATATTTAAGGCTTAATCGTAAAAGCTTTTTATTTATTCGGGTTTTATTCACAAACATCAATTAAAAACGGGTTCATTAAACCTATCGTAAGTGGTATAATAACCGTATACTTATCAACTAGCTTACTTGTGTGTAAATCAATATATTACTATCTTTTGTATTTCGTTGAAAAGACCATTCTCCTCACCATGCCCCGCGTTATCGGCCCTCGTTGTCTTTAGTTAATACCCGCTCCGCTTAACGTTATCAGTGTTTATCGGCTTCGCCTAATACCCACTCCACACTTCACTAATCGCTTTTTTTGACGCTACCTAACACTCGCCCCACCTTACTTCATCCGCTTCTACCAGCCTTTACTAACGTTAGAGGCTAATAATAATAGTGTTTTTAAAGTTAACGGTGTTACTATTCGAAGGATGAAAATAATAATGATAATAGCTTATAGGTAGAATTAAATAGTTTACAGTAGAAGTTGTTTTGCAATTAAATATTTACTCAATGAAACCGGGTAATATATACCCAGCTCCATACATCGTATTATATTATAATGATGAAGAAATTTTCTTTGTTTTTATTAATAATATATCATTATAGATTTCAAGGCAATTTTCTCGATGTAAGTTATTTATGATGTATCCGATATCAACATTAAAATACCGGATTACTATAAAACCAGGCGCTCTCTTATTCTGCCTCATAATTACTTAAAACTACCGTGTATTAGAAATTTTTAATAACTTTCACTCCGGTTTGTTTTAACCCTTTAATTTGTTTAAAATATAATGAATACCGTTTCGCTCCGTTTTCCTAACAAAAATATCCTTCACTTCAAATTTCTCATATATACGTTTTTCCGTATTATTCGTAACCAAAACAAGTTTCAGGCGAGTATCAGATAAAACTTACGAAATCAAAGGGTTTATAACTATATATTTAATTGAATCTACGTAAAATATGAGGTATTTTTTAAACCAATATATAAGACCATATTTAACGTATTGAAACTATCTATGATCCGGGACTAATATCGGTAAGATCTCTATTACGTTAACATAGCAGAAGAGAAATCATAAATATTGGTGTAGATTGAAGTAAGGTAAGATATGAAAGGTAAAAGAAGCATTCGGAGAGTGTACTCTACAGGTGGGAGATTATAAACCTCTCACCCTGGTAGCGGCACCCTGCTATACACTTGGCTAATCTCCCTTTTGGGCAGTGGCACTCTATAGTATATTTTGCAAATGTCACTTCCAACTATTGGCATGCTATCATACACATTGCAAGAATATACCTTACAAAATGGTACATTACCATACACTTTTTCAAAGATATACTCCACAATAAGAACGCTTACTAATTATTGAGATACATAGTAATATCCGTATAAGTAATCCTTTCTTTTCCACTTAGGGCCCGTATTTGCTATTTAGTTGTAACAGTATAGTTTTTAACATAATCTATTTCAGTAGTTTAGTAATAACAATATAATTCCGATAAAAATCATAAAGGTTTACATTAGTAGTTTTCAGTTATGGTAATAATTTTAATAAAGCTTTAGTTAATTTAGTTAATTTGTAACAACTTGGTTTTTCATAGTATTTTCATTATTCCCCATAAAGGTGTATTTACGTAGGTTCTATAGGGGTAAAATTATATAAGAGTAATTACACTATTACATGGTTTAGGATTGGTATAAAATGATATAATATTATCGTTTTAGGTAAAACTGTTTTTCTTTCTCCATTTAATGGCGCATACTTATAGCTAACGTAAGTCCTAACCAATTAATTAACCTATATAAACCCAATTCATTATTTTAATCACCTATTTTAAACCGCTTTGATAAAAATGTTACTTAATCAATTCCTATTTACCAACTTCGCCTATAAATAAATACCATGTAGGAACAAAAGCCTTAGACGACGTTTAGTTTGTAAACGTAAGCGGGCCGAAGCCGCCGCCATTATTACCACCAGAATCAGCTCTGCCTCCTCAGGTAACACCGCTTTTATCCCGGCCTTCCTTTTTTCCTTTCCCTCCGCCACCACCGCCGTTATAACCACTACCCTTTTCTCCCTGTTTTTCTCTTCCCCCCCTTCACTTAACCCTTAAAGGGAAAAGCGAAAAGCTTTTAAAGTTATAAATCTTACCCTTTTCCTGCGGGTAAAGATCTTATTACCTACGGAAACCCCTTTCTTTCGCTGTAAACGTAACTTTACGGAACTACGAGGCGGTAATCATGGTCAAACCTATCCTTATATCTTGTTGTACTAATATCCCCTTAAATGAAGCGGTCTAGGCGGACTTTTTCCGTTGTCTCAATTTACGTATTGTTAGAGTAAGTATCGAGGATTTGTTAACACGTAAGGCGTTCAAACGGCGTATAGGGATCCGTAACACCGGGACTTTAATAAATATGCCTTACGTGTCGTATATCGCGTCCATGACCACAGGTAATTTTATTAATGATTCCTATTAAAACAGGAGTCGATTGGTTTATTACCACCATTATAAACGAATTATTAACAGATACGCTCCACTTTCGGTAGTTTTAAGGCCGTAAGAGGAGCCTGTATTACGCGCCCTCCAACTTCATAGTAAGTTCACTTTAAACCTATATTTTTAACCACGAACTTAACTCATATATCTTTATAAATTAATTTTTTGAAACGCTATAAAAAGTAGCTTCTATTTGCGAATGACTAAAATAAGCCGATACTAATTAATAATAAGCATTAACTAACATACTCAAGAGTAGATAGCTATTATTAACACCTAAAAACAGGGCTTACGTATATATTACGTAAACAAGTTTAATGACGCTATTTTGTGTCGCCATAAAGAGGACAAAATAAACCCGCGCCTTTATCTAAAGGCATACTGCTCAAGGCGCGGAGCTACCCCTCTGGTAAAGCTAATAACGGTATCGATATCGGTCATGATGGTAACGTTAACATAAAGGGGAAAGGCAACGGGGAGAATGGTAGAGACTCGACGGCGTCGCCCTTTACTTCTCCCTTTAGCAACAAATAGCTAGCACTTTCGGTTTGGCTAGCGTACCCAGCTATAATATAACACGTTATACAGTGATACAATTACTCTTAAAAAATCGTAACGTAAGTGAAAACTATAAAAGGTAATGAGTTGAAATAAATCAAGTAAGGTTAAAGTGTATAAAAAAAAGTAACAATATGTTTGAAGCGGTGCAAATGACAGATTGAAATGGAGGAAATTTCCGTAAAAAGTGTATAAATATCATATTTAGATATATAGAAATACTGTAAAAGCGGTTTATATGAAATATATACACCGTGGCAAAATGCAAAAAACGGAACAAATAACGGATTTCAAACCGCTTTAAAATGTTAAAAGCGGTAGAATCGTATAATATCATAAATATAAAAGTATAACGTAGAATGTTAGTCTGGGTGAGGCCGTAAAACCTATTCAGAAATAATAAAGAAGACATTGTTCAATAATATAAGCGCCTTTAAAGCCTTGTTCAAAACGCACTTAGTTGTTACATCTGCTAAATTTAATATTTTATCTATTTTTCTTATTTCCTTAATTTGTCAGCGCTTATAAGATTCGCGTTAAGTTATAATATCTTTCATAAGGAGTTTTTCCTTCGTAGTACACAATTTAACCACGTATTTGTAAAGCGAAAAAAGTCAGAATAGAAAACGAAAAAAAAGGGTTACAAACGAATGTTAAAATCAATTATCCGTACCGTTATCGCTATCATAATTCCTAAATCTAAACCTTCGGTTATATTATGAATTTCTAAGGCCAGGACGCTTTATATAACCCGCATATACCTAGTCGAACTTTAATAAATAATATTTTCACGGAGCATAAACCCGTTTCTAACCACCTTTTTGTTACCGAAAATAAAAACGAACTTTATTTACGAGTTATAATTGGTATTATTAGCGAAAAATACCTTAATCAAAATAATAGCTTTGTAATACGTATTTAAACGATATGAATCGTAAACCACGTTTTAAATTATGTATTTATTACTAAAACTCCTTTTAAACACCTTACATATATTGTGTGAAGGGATAAATCGGTAATATGTGGCGACCGAAAGGTTATACACCGCTTTTGGTTATACGATTGATATAGCCCAAATGCCACATACACGTTGTAATTTGTATTATTCGGCCTGTTTTGCACTATTTAGGGCGATAAAGGCAATTTTGTTCAATAACTCTTTTTTAGTAAAGCTCAAAACGCTATTCAAAAAAAGTAATTATTTCGCTATTAAACTCAATTATATAGTCTTTCTTTAAGTAAGTCTTAGGTTTTGCTTTTAATCAGTCCTCTTAAAGCCTTTCTTTTTAAATATGGAAAACCGACGAATTATAAAGCGCTAACGTATAGTCCATTTATATACCTCTTAATACAAAGCTTGTTAAACGTAATATTAAAACTAATAAGTATATATTGAAATTGACTTGGGTATTCCGAATAACTTTTTATAATGCGTTTAACAAGTCTCATATTAATATATACCAGACTTAACTAAGTCGTAAAACGGTTTTACAATACGTAAAATTGTTCCGGGTAGATACTATTTCCTAGAATCTATATATATATCAGCGTAAATACGCCGTTTAAACCACGCATCGGATTATATGTAAACTGACGTAATATTAAGAACTGTAATATAATATATAATATGAAAAGGGTATTCAATGAGGTGGTAAACGTAAGAATTAGGCGGTGGTACACACGTTACAAGGTAGGTGATTAGGTTACAATATCCTTTTCACCGTCGTTATTATACTCTTTTATTATAAGGAGAGTTTTTTCGTGTAGCCTTTCGGTTTCATCCTTAATTTCGTATATAAGGCGTATAGGAAAAATCCTATAATATCCGTAAATCTTCGGTTTAAACCCATCAGTTCGAAAAAAGCTTTATTCGATTAAGGCAAATATTTACCATTAAATAAATTATTTGAACAGAGCTTTTAAAGTGGTAATAATACCTCTACGGTGGAGTTTTAAGTTAAGCTTACGATTTTCCATTTCCTTTTAGGTAATAAAGAAGTTTGCAACAAAGGTTTTCGGTTTTTATTTTTGTTTTTCGAGCGAAGTAGGCGTCTCCTGCGACGATGTTTTAGTAATATTAGTATAAGAGGATCGTTTTCATATAATGATTATAGTTTTTAAGTACGATCCAAGGTATGTATTGGATTTTTGGGCGGTTTATATTCGTTATCGTAAAAGTAATTCCGCTGGTACTGATAGTTGGATTACGGTTGTAAACTGCCTCTTCGCATCTCTTTCCTTTTATATTTTCGTATTATTATCCAGCGAAACTAACCTCTACCATTTGGAAAATAAACAAATATATTGTATCCTCTAAATCCCTAGTCTTCTAAAGGCTAATCTTTTCATCCTTAATCTTACTAACTGAGACTTCAAAATATAATAATAGGTTTAAAACACCGGCTTTATATCGGCCGTTCCTTATAACCAATATTTTCGTAGTATTATTCTTAACTCGTAGAAAACGTATCGTTACTATAACTTTTGTTACAATATTCTCCCTTTACAATAATATTAGTATCGATGTAAAGTTTTTGTAAATCGTTAGGTAAGTACCAAAATTTAAGAGGGTATTGATTAGCTTATTTATGTTGAAAGTATTATGAACGGCGTTAATCTCCATTTTTAATATAAATTCTTTAAAACTATTACCTTTTGGGTATTCGAATTGTATGGTATACGCCATTTTCAACAGTTTATAATATCGTTTACACTTTTCAATACCTCATTGTGCTTTTACCAGTATCTTTTTGCATTTATTACCGGCGATCCTAACTTTGGTACGCTATTTATGAGCGTCGAAAGCCGTACCTACGTCGAAAGTAATCTAGTTTCATGGCTTTAAATAAACGCTTAATTAGTCATTGACTAAACTATCTTAGTAATCTGTAACCAAAACGCTCCATATAAACTTCGCTGCCTAGAATAATGTTGTTGAGTCGATAACGTATAATACCGGCTAGGTATTAAGGTTTATTATATTTATAATTACCTGAAAATTCAATTTTATGTGGTTGGAAAAGCGGAATTTAAACCTTCATAAAGCTTACGAGTATAGTTAACACTTATATCAAAACTTTTCAATGGGTTTAAACGCTTCCTTTTCTATATTTATATAGCCTTAGACGTAAAGTAACTATAAAAAGCGTTCCGCAATTTGATATTTTAATAGGCGGTATAATATTCATAATCCCAGCTACTTTGGGCAAATAGCTTTAATTATACGAATTGCAGTGAGGAATTATAAATAGCTAAACTTAAACCGGAACAGTATAAATACGCTATCAAAAGTACAAACGAATTAGTTAGTTGTATTTCGAACTTTGATTTCAAATTTGTTTATATTAGGTAACGACATAAGGAATATAATTTTAAAGTTTATTATGTAGACTCAACCGGTTCTAATCTTGTATTCATAAGGACTATTTCTGGCGAAGATGCTTTACCTACACCAAATAGGACCTTTAGATGTTTTTTTACACAGTCGAGTTGAATTTTCAGAAATTTCGCCACAAGCGGGTTGAATTGTTTCTTTCCAGTGGTTAACATTTCAGTCGCGCTGGTATTAGAAAAAATACCCTAAAATCGGTTTCTGTACCGGTTGTAAAACATAAACTACGACATTGTATAGGCGTTAAATACGTCGTTCTCGCAGCCTAGGCCTATACTATACGGAAAACAGATATCTTAAAAGTTTGAAAATATACGCTGGGCGGCTTTGTTATCCTGAGTTATTAGATAAGTATTATTACTTTTAAAGTTTTCCTTTCCGGAGGTGTATTTATAGGGATATGTATTAAGTTTATCTTTTACGCCTTTGTATTCGGTTATATGTATTGTAAAAGTAACTTTCATTAAGTCTTTAGGTAGGTAATCGGATGAAAATTATCGTTTAAATCAAATTTTATAATATATTGGGCAGTTAGTAAACTAACAGTTAATTTTACTACATATAATTTTTTTTTTTTTTGGAAATCTATGAAGGTTTGTTTATTTTCTTCGCGGGTATTGTTATAGGCGCAGAAATTTCGCCTATAGTGGTAGGTTTATCCTGTATAATATTTAATTTGCCTTTTATTCTTAAGGCTCTATCCTTAATGCGTTTTTCTCTGGTAGCCATATTTGGAGCGCTTATACTGTTTTTGGTATACTTTAAATTTTCGGTTTCAAACGTGGTGAATCATTTCGACAAGGTTGATTTTAGTAATTTGGCTTTTTCCTTTGGTGTTATCGGTTACAAATACTAATCCGAAATTCATTTTTCAGCGTATAAAGGTTTGAAGTAATATCTTAAGACTTATATCAATGTTTTTGCAATATTCTTTCGGTTTAAATAATTGAAGGTCTAAATTCATATTTTAGCGGTATTTTTTGGTTATTGTTTAAGTAAATAGTTCGTTACCATTATATTTTTGTTTTAAAGCTGCCTAATATTTTCGGAATTTCGTTATGAGGTCGGTAAGCACTTTTCATAGGCTTATATTAGCTTTTTTAAGCTAAATTTCTCCATATTCCCAGTTAATATTAGTCCAATCCTTATTGTAAATTTAATAGGTAATTTCCGTATCGAAATGAAATTCCAGGCGATTTTAATACTCCATAAATGTGTTTACCTACAAAAGATGATATATATACCAATTTTTTACATACCTCAACAATATGAAGGGCATTATAACGTAATATTATAACAGTTTAGTATATAATTTTTATATGTTTTAGTATTACACGTATTTTATCATTTAATACATTGTATAATTAGTTGCTATAGTTTTCGTACTTATCGCATATTTGAACAAAATTGGTAAGTTTTATGAAATCTCTTTTGTTAAGTGGAAAATAGTGTAATATAAGATTACGGTAATGGTCGTGTTTAACGGGTATCGTTGTGTAAGGTATATATTAGCGTTTTATGTCGCTTATATTATCTTTAGGTAGGCCGTTTTTTTTATCCGAGCCGCTTTCCTAATAATCGAGATAATCGTTAACGGTATTGGGAACTTGATTTTATCATGATTTCTATTTGAAACTGCGTTCCGGTGAGGGTTCGTGTTGAATGGGTTGTAAATAATCTTTATGGTATTTTTTTTCTTTTTCGTTGATTTCTTCTATCTTTTTTCCATTTCGCGGCGTACTTTTAGCTTTATTAAAAGCCTTGTTACTTGTATTTAATAAGTCTTTTTTTGTTTCCGATCTTTCATTTCGAAAAGGCGATACTAGTATTTTTTAACTAATATTCCTTTATAAACTTCATTTTTATTTCTTTATAGTCGATTAACGTCGGCATTCATATAAGTCGTACCATTACTAATAAGTCCTCGGTAATATGGTAATTATCATTACTAGTCGTATGGATACCTTTACTTTGTAGTTGGTTTTGTAATATTCTGGAAATTATACTATTAATTACATTTTATATATCTAGCGTTCAATTTACAAATCATCCCTAAAATCGTCGAATAATTTGTATCTATTAATATCACCGCTACAATAATTAAGGATTATATTAATAAAACAAGTATTCATCGTAAAAATATCCAAATGTTTTTCTAATACCTCGATTTAATTATCCTATAAGTTAAGATCCAAGTACTTTAAAATACTATAGCGAAATAACGTGTTTGTAAATAAGTAATCTATGTATTCTTTAGCTTTTACCAAGTCTACTACCAATGAACTTATAATTGTAGATGGTAAATTGTATTAAAACGGTTAAAGAGGTGTTTTTTACGCGTACCTAAAATGTTAAAGTGATGAGGAGAGCGGTTTGTACGTATACCTAAAATGTTGGAATAGTATAAGTGTTGGTTCCACGTAGTAGACTGGATTTGAGTACGTTCGAGTTATACTATGTAAATAACTAAAAAAGAAAGCGTATGAATACGTAAATATAATGTAAATAAGGTATAATAAAGCGGTTAAGCTTTGCCTTTTGTCTTACTCCTCATTAGTCGTTATCATCAACCTTATCTAACGTCAGTCTCTCCTAATGTTATCCTTTATCACCGACCTCCTTTAGCGTCCGTAACTTCTCGTATTATCCATTATCGGCCTTTTTTAACGACCGCCCTATTTCGCGTTATCCGCCCTTTTTAACGTCGCCTCGTGTACGTTCCACCTTTTACCAACCCCCTTCTTTAACGTTTATTGGTTTTCGCTATACCTTTTACCGTCCCCCTCCCTTAATATCGCCTAAAGTTTAGAGCTAGTCGTGATAAGACCCTTAACGTTAATAACGCGGGTACTCGTTAAACCTAAATAAGGATACTAATAATAAATAGGTATATTTTCGTTAAAATGTAATAAAAGCCGTCTTACGATCGAACACGTATTCGAAATAGTCGGGTAGTATTTATTCGGCTTTACCTATGGTATTGAAACTTTATTTAACAATTAATTTTCTTTTTTATTTATCAACTAAATATTATTTCAGGGATGTATGCAATTCGCCTTACTTTTGTCGTTTGGTATAAGTTTGATACTGTCGTCGACATACCAGATTATTATAAACCCGAGTATTTCCTTATTTCGCTTTAAATACATGTAAGGTTATAATATATTTATGATTCTCTAATAACTCCTATTTCGGTTTATTATAACTTTTTTACTTAACTAATATATAACGAACCTCGCCCCTCTCCGTTTTTGTCGCGAGGATATCTTATATTTTAAATTCCTTATATTTATTGTCCCTGATATCGTTCGTTACTAAAACTGGTTTCGGGCGAGTATCAAATAAAACCTACGAAAAAAGGGGTTCGAGGCCATACCTTTAATTAAATTCATATAAAAATCAGATATTTATTAGGAATATTTAAAACGAAATTTAACGAATTCGAAATACCAATTACCCTATATTAATTATAAAGTTCAAAGAGCTTTTCACTTGAACGATTAGTTTGATGTTATGAAAGCTTAGTTAAATCTAATTTTCTACCTTATATAGCTTCGCCGAACGTCGTTTACAATTTATCGCAGTTTTTATTTGTCATTAAATATAAGCTATTACCGACTAAGATAATTCTATTCCTTTATGTAAATAAGCTAAAAAAGTAATAGTTCGCCCCGTTAAACTGGTTAACGACTTTATAGTTCCATTTACCTTTAAAATAGGAGATATTTCGTACCTATTTACTATACGGTTCGCGTTAAATCCTGTAACCGCCGAGTTTCGGTTATTTAACGTAAATTAAGAAGCGGGTAAATACGAATTTTAATTGTATTACGAAAAAGCGACAACGATACGTAAGTATTTTAAACCTCTTAATTTACCAGCTTAGTATCATTATTTATTTATAGATAATACATCGTAAATAAAAGTTATTCAACTTTTATTAGGGAATGAACTATCGTTTAAGATGCGTTTACTTAATCGGAACCGCGGTTATTAATAATAAAAGTAAAAAACTTATAAAGATTTCCATTATATATCCTGGAAACGTTTCGTGTTAGTATCGGCAATTATAAATTATATAATCTTTAACTAAATACACTTGAAAAAAAGATTCGTAATAATTAGAAAATATCAAAAGCCGTTATTGATATTGGGTAAATCGACTATAAAGTTGACCAAAATATATGCTTAATCCCAGTCTGAAATAAAAAAAAGGTTAAAGGAGGCCTTATAGTAAAATAGGAAGAGGTTTTATCCCGTTATATTACGTGTATATTCGATATAAAAGTTAAATATTTACAATTATCTCCTTTTAGTAGTAATATTGTTGAAAAACGCAAAGTAAAATGTTTTTGCCTCGATAACCTATAACAGCTGAGTCGTGAATTTATTATAGTATCTTTGTTATTAACGGGTTTAAACTATGTAACTAAAAATGATTACGATAACTAAATACCTTTCGCGGGTTAATCCCGTTATTTTTAATTTATACTAATTATTTTACTTTGGGTAAAAAGTATTTAACGCCTTCGAAAACCGTTAAAAGACGAATTTTATATAATGGGTTACTTACTACTTTTTAGTTTTACAATTTCGTTAATGTATCTAGGCCGAAAATAAGGGAATTAATCGACGTTAACGATACTGGCGGGCCTAACGCGGTCCGAGGTCACGATGGTGCCGCCGGCGTCTTCGTATTAAAATCCTTTAGCGTTATCCCCAAGAACGACCCGAATGTGGGTTGGGCCCGGCGCGATATCGATTTCGGCCGCCTTGCCAAAACCTCCGACCCCCTTTTAAAATATATATCGTCGTAATCGAATAGCTAGGCCTTCGTCTCGCCAAATTTCTTTATTCAATACACCGTAATTTTTATTCCTTTAATATATCAGTTTATGAATACTACGGTTAATATAGTAATAAAAATAATTTAAATGACCTACATATAGCGTTTTTTGACCTCAGTCTTATCTTGTAGTTTACGAGTTAACGTATTTGGGCGAGTGCCCTAAGTTGCGGGCATATATAATAAGTGGTATTAAAAAAAGGAAAGAACCTCGACTTATTAAGCCTGGCGTTCCTAAATTAATCGTGGTAAAGAAAAATACTCTCATATCTTGTAACTCGTGAAATTCGTAAACGATACACGAATACTTCGTAACTTAAAGGACTACTCTTTGAAATAAAATACCATTACAAGGAGTTTTTCATCGTAAATAGTATAGTTACATTTCGTATTCGTGACTCGTGCGAAATAATAAGCTACTGGTTTTAAAATAATATTCTAGTTTCGTTACAATAAACACCTTTTTAACGCTGTTTTCGAATAATTGGTTTCTACTATTATTAACCGATTTATATCCTAATATATTCAAATTGGGGCTGTAACAAATGTATCTTTTCAAGTTTAAAATACATATTTCTTTCGTTTCGTCCAAGTTTAACGAATACCCTATTTTTTTAATCAAACGAAATCATTTGCTAATTTTTAGGAATAACGAATAAAATTACCATAAAAGTTAATAAAACCTAAAAAAAATTGAACTTTGCGGACCGTACGTAGTAATTCCTACTCACAAATTACCTGGACTTTCTCAGGGTTGGCCTAAATACCTATTTTAACCGTTACAATAAAGCCTAGTTATTTTATTGTTTTAACTATGAAGTTATTCTTTTTTAAATCTTCATATAGTCCCGCGTGACGAAAACATTCCAAAACTACGCGAACTTTCGTTATATAATTTTATTTAATACCTAAAAAATACAAGAAAATCATTCAACTACATTATAACGCAATCATTCAAGATATCCGTTATTGTATAATTTATATATTGTTGAAATTTCGTTGGTGCTTTCGTTAGTTTAAAGAGGATAACCCACTATTTAAATTATACGAATCGCATACGAAACGCCGTTAATTCCTTTTACCTAAGTGTTATTCGAATACGACAAAATACCGTTCGAATATTTAATTTCATACACTATATCAACTTTAACAACATATGTATGGTCTTTTCAATTAATTGTAAAGGAAAATGGTTTTACATTGTAATTTTATTTAATACTCAATGATTGATATAAAACCGCTTTTCCCCTTTCAGTTTAGAATTAATAATACCAACGTTGTTACCGATGAATAATTCGTTTAAATTTAAGCCTTATCTACCAACTTCGTAACTTGTTGTTAAAATTTTCAATATTGATTTTATAATATCGATTATAACGGCCTTTAAGGGCGTTTTGATAAAGATTCATTTTCGTTCCATTGAATATAAATGTAATAATAGAGTTTCTCCTTATTTAAATGTAAGGTTATGACCATATTCTTATAGAATAGGTCGTGAAATATAATTAGTTTTAGTAAAAACCGTAATGAATCCTTTTTCTTTGACTGTAATCATCGCCGTTACTTATAAAATCGGCGTTATCTCGTTAAAACTTATAGTATAAGCTATATAAAACGGGTTTCCTATACATTATACATTTCATTATAAAGGTTACGCGAATTTGAAGAAAACCGAACTTACCACGAATTATATATCTTATATCTTAAAATATATCGATATTATATCGATAACCAAGCCTTTTGAATTATACATTACTAAACGGCTATCGCCAACATTCAAGACCATTTATAAATATCGTATTCAAGATATTTTAAAGATTATATCGCGCGTTATTCCGGGAATAATATATAATAATATCGGGTTCTACTATTTATTGATATTTATACGAAACTTTGATATTTGGGTAATATACCTATTTTTCCGTAACCCTAATATCGTATCGAAATTTCACGGATATAATGATCTAATTTACGTTATCTTTAACCATTATACTAAAGGCTCATTTATAATTTAATAACAATTATAGCCAAAATCAACAGAAATATCCCGAAAGGAGGTATTATTAAAAGGTATAGGGATAAGGAATAATTTTTCGTTTATACATATTTTAATTGATTGAACTCCTTTTAACTTAAATTTATAATTCCATTGTTAAGGTAATATAACCTTCTAATGAAATTATATTTAAAAGTTAGGCTTTTTGCGTCGCCGTTAATAGAAAAACTTTTTTTACCTTTTAACTTAGGTCGTATATATTGAAGTAAAAGTTAATACTGGGTGAAGGTCATAATTACGTTAATAATAGTTCAGTAAGTTATAACGTATGTAATCCTTCGAAGGAAACTTAATTTAACGTTTCATTAATATTGTTTAAGTCGCTTTGCGTCTTTGGTTTGAAGTATATATCGAATGAGTTTGTTAAAATAATTAACCGCGGTATTAAAATAATTAGCTGTAATTACTACGGCCCTTTAACGAAGGCGTTAAAAAACTTAAACTTTTATTACAACCATATTATTATTTGGCCGTAAACCTTAAATATATTTCGTTAATTAATAACCAAAACGTCGTTTTCAATCCATAGACTTTAATTCGTCAGCAAATTCACGATACTTTTTTAGGGTTACGACATAGTTTACTAGACTAATATCTATCATGATGAATTTGTCGAGGATACGTAACAATACGCGAAAGTGTAAGTAGGTATACTTTACGGTAGAAAGCTAATTTAAACAACCTATTTAAGCTAAAAGTATTTCGCACCTAATAACAAATGGTATTTATAGGTTTTCATTATTTATAACTAAATTTTCGAATTCAACTAGTGTTTTATCCGTGCGGTAAGTGTCGTCGAACGCCGTTTCAATATAATCACGAAATTTCCCTATATTATACCTGCCTTCGAGTTCTTCAGCTTCTAATTAAGCCGTAACCATTTATTTTACTGTTGTCTTATAATATCTCTATACGTAAAGAAAAGCGTATCGACTCTTTTCGATTTACATTTTATTCGTTTTTAGTATGAATTCGATCGTTTAACGCGTTGTTGTCAACGTGAAATTAAATCCATTAAATTACGGTTAATTATATCATTTTCGTCCGCTCTAAGCCGGTAAAAACTTAACGAGAATCGCGGCTAATTCAGTTTCGAATTATTAGATTTTTGTGACGACCTAAACAAAGTCGGACGTAAAGTTGATAATTAAAATTAATTAACACGATTATTACAATTGATTAATAGCCGACGCGATATAGCCTATAGTATCTTATGAACGAAAAATGTCGGCCTTAGTTGGTTCCAAAAAGGTTGAAAATATATTTATAAAAGTGGAGGACTAGATAATTGCTGACGCCTGATTTATGCCTATAGCGTTAAAGTGTAACGCCGAATTGTTAACGTTTTTTATCGATTCATTTATTATAAATAATATTTCTTCTAAAAAAAAAAAACCTTAATTGTATATTATTATTCTATTTACAATAGTAAGCTAAATAGGTATGAAATAAGATTTACTATTAAAGTACGGAGGAAAACTAAAAAAGGTTACCGTGGCCTAATGTACAGGGATTTTGGGTAAGGCTAATACCTAACCCGTTACATTCCCTTACACGTGCTATAAACGGACCGTACCCTATCTATATACGGACCGTATCCGACTTATACCCAGACCGTACCCTGTTCGCACCCTGACTGGGCCTAGGCTGGGCGTTGCCCATCCTGTTACATGCACAGTCACGTAACCTATAGGCTTAATAGCCAACGTCCTAAGTCTATAATATTGTTTATCTTTAGGAATACTAGAACGGGGGGGGTTTTTTTTTGTTACAAAAGTAAGCGATTAATGAAAAATACTGCGTTTTAAACCCTCGTAATACTTTAAAATAAATTTATCGTTATTTAATCATCAATCCTTTAATATTGGCCCAATATAATACTCTTCTTTGTCACTTTTACATTGAAGTTTTATTTTTCAATTTTGTATTATGGTAAGATCATGAAGTAGTTAGATAGACCTCCTATTATCATAATATTACGTATGGTCTTTATAATTTTAATAATAAACTTAGTTTATTATTATCACAACCAGTGGTTCGAGGTTTATTAACGTCCTCATAATTATTAGAAAAAATTGAATTTTTTCAATTAACTTTGTGTTAAATATAATAATTACTTTAAACTCACTTCTAAACCAGAACTTTGATTACAGACCTAACTGCACCCATAACCCCCTTGTAACCATTTATTGAATTGAATTCGTTTTAAATTCAATTCGAAATAAAGTGAATACTATAAGTGATTAAATTATCATATATATATGTGTTGAAACAGTGGTTAATTGCAATATAGTTAGGTCAACTGTACTAACTATAAATTGATGTTATTAACTGAAAGTTGACTTTAAGATCTGCTAGTGTAGTTTACAATTCAATTTTGGGTACTTAACAAGCGTTAGCCCGTACGAATTGATATGAAAATCGGCTAAAATTCTGCAAAAATAAGAAAAAATATATCATTAAATTTAATGAATACACAAGTTATTGAGACCAGAGATTAGAATCGACTACTTTTCAACGTCAAAGGTTTATAACCACTGATTAGTGTTTATTGGATAAGGAATTAGTAATCTACCTGGAAAAAAAATTGCTGTTGAGTTATTACGCCTAGTAAAAGCATTAATAAAGAGGGAAGATTCTAGCGAAGTGCACCAGCTGTTGCGTTGATGTTAATAGGTGGTAAAATGTAAAATATTTAGGTGTGTTGTTGTTTACAAGTACTTATAAGTGTCAAATATATAACCAGATCATGAAGATATTTTTCTTGAGTGTATCTTGAATCTAAGCTTCGAAGATTGAGGATGAACAGTCTTTAAGTTAAAAAGAAATTTTCAATTTGTTTAGAACTTTGAAGTTAGCAAACAGCTAAGTTGTAATGATAATTGTTAATTACTAACAACTAAGTTTATGATCGTTTGAATAATAGATAACAATGTTAGCAGCAAATAAATTATGACTGTACCGGCTCTATTAATTTTTATTTAAACTATGAATCGATAACATTGGACCCAATATATACTTATATAGCATAAGAATCCTCGAAAGTAATTTTAAAACGACTAGACGAACTTATGCGTTATGTACTTAATTCCGTCCTATACCTTATTTTTCCCACTTTTTGAAACTTTAACCCAGAGGGATACTAATATCGAATATAAAGCAATATTATTCCCTAATTGTAATACGATATTATTTTCGATAAATCCTAGATAAAATACCAATTAGTAATTTATACCGTTACAAAGTATATATTACCTATGATAGAAGCAAGTAATCATTGCGTTTAAAAAAGAATTACGTCGACATAAAAGATACCTAAAAGAATCATCGTTGTTACCTTTTACATTTTATTCTTAAAAGCCTAAAAAATGAAATTGTTACTATATGGGTTACCGAAGACTTCCTTAAAAATATTAATAAAACGTTCGCTCCAAATCCATTCGTCTTTATTGATACTAAACTTCCCGATACCTTGAAAGAGATCAATCCCTTATCCGATAAGACCTTAATAGTTAAATTATATTTTTACTATTCCGAAACTAATTATTGAATAGTCTTTTAAAATAATAACTAAAGCTGTTTTTTGAAAGTTCTGTAAAGTTCATTATATAGTATATCACGAGAAAAAAAAAACTTTTATATTAAAGGAATCATTAACCAAATTACATGATTAAAGTTATATTGGTATAAATAACTTTTTATTCAATTGCCACGTATTTTTCGTTACCAAAACCGGACGTGATTTACGTTTTCATATCTATTATAGTAAACTTAACGCTATTATAATGGTAAATCGTTACGTTTTCACCCATATTGAGGAAACGTTTACGAATATATTCTGAGCCAAATAATTTACTAAATTAAACATTGAAGCTTTTTTTACAAACTTTATATCCAGAAGGGGAAAAAGTGAAATACTACGTTCCATATAGGCTTTAGACTTTTCAAATGACTGATTAGTCGGTTCGACTTTTTTAGTATACCAACTGCCTTTCAAAAATATATAAACAATTCGTTTCGCTCCGTTTTCGATATTTTTCAATCATTTAAAATGAATAAGGTTTTAATATATTCGAATAATACTTTCAACAGTTACAACGTTTATCTTAAGTAAGTATGAAACGGTTTATACCCTTTGCACCTTGATTTTGATATATCTAAATACAAATTTAGTGTTTAAAAATTAACTACCCAATATTTATTCTTAATATTGAAGTCGATGTACGAAAAAACCTAAAGAAACCTCGCGTTATCCCAATTCAGCAGCTCCTACGTTTATATTAAGTTTATCGTATCTTCTTTGGTTTATTCACCTTTATAGACAATTTATTCTTGATTATTTTACGATCATTAGGCCTTTAATTCGACTAACCAGAAGAAAAAACCGTTTTCAAATATATTAAATTTAGTTTTCTTTCTAATTACGTTTTCGTTCAATAAGATTCTGATTGCTATATCTTTTTAAAAACCGATTGTTCTAGCTGGGCTTTAGGTTTCTTTTTACTTTCACGCAACAATTACGACAACCTACGTTTAGTAACATATGATCTTCGCCAGTCATCGTTTACTGAATATAATTACAAAATTCACTATAAAGAATCATTCGTAATTTTAAACTATTTAAAAGAGTAGTAGAAGAAGTTTTCAGTTACGACTTACTTGTTCACCATTTTTACGGATTACAAAGATTTAAAGCACTTTATAACATTACGATACTTTTTCAAACGATGAATTCGTTTATCCGAACGTCTTTTTCTTTTTCGTTTGAAACTAATTTGCAATAAAGGAACCGATTACATACAACTTCATATATTATCTCGAAATAACCAATATATTTTTTTCCCGACCTACAGGTTTTAAACGGATAACTTTAACTTTTGTGCCCTAAATGGGTTATTTTAAAATAGTTCCCGCCTAAAAATATCCCGGTTAACCTACACTGGCGAATCTATTACAGAAAGCTACAACGTTTTATCAATATCGACCTCGATGATAATTAGGATGACATAATTCCCTATAACGTCATTTACACCCGTTTAATTCATTTAATATATATAAACAACTGGAATTTTCTATCAATATGCGTAGTAATAATGATCAAATACTTAAAAACTTAATTTCGAAATATTTAGTAAATAATGACGGCATTTTACGGTTTTGTAACCGTATTTGGATACTTATTCACAACTCATTTATTACCGCTTTAATACAAATTAATTGCGATTTGATTTTGATGAGCTACTCGAACCGTAACTCTATTATCGCTATCCTTTTAAAAATTTACTTTTAACTAAGGTTACACACTAAGATCTGGCGTTTTTATCGGAATTATGATATTTGTAAACATACAAATTATTGAAGATATTGTCGGAAAAAAAACCTCAAACCTTGACCGGTTTTAAAACGGCATAAAACCGAATTGTTTTATCCATTTTATAATCAACCTCACTTAAAAACATATCAACAACCTACGTTACTTCGTAGCTATTGTGAATCATTTACATGAAACTGTTACTTTTCAAGCCGTAGCTATTATAAACGACAAAGATTACGTAAAATGGGGTTTAAATAATTATTCAAGATTTCATGGATTTCCCCGTATAATTATTAATAATCGGGTTTTAAATGAAACTGCTAGGTTTTCAAATCGCTTTTATGACTTGCTAGAGGTAAAACAACGCTTCACCACCATATTTTACACAAAAACCAATACAAATACCGAATACGTTAATGAAACATCTCTAATACACCTTCATTACTTCGTCATTTACATTTAGTTCAATCTAAACCGCTTGTTACCCAGTTATATATTTACTTTAAACAATGAAAATATAATTATTATCGGTATGAACCCGTTTTTATAACCTACGACTACCACGTTAGCCCTATTAAACCTATATAATACTAACTTATCCCAATTGCAAAACAATATATAAAGGCTGAAATTTCGTTTAATGAATCCGTAATATTACGAAAGTTAAAAAAGTTGTAATAACAGCTACGTAACAACATATGATGAAAGCCGCTAATAAACAACGCTTTCCCATAAAACGATTACGCAACGGTAATAACGTTGAACTTTTCATAAAAAAAAAAAAAGCCAAACACATTTTCGAAAAATATAAATTAATTTAATAATAAATATTGTATTACCTATATTATGTACTTCTATATTATGAAACTTAATATTTAGGAAATGAAATATCCCCAATTTTAACTAAATCAATTCATCCGAACTATTTCGAACCCGTTTTCAAACCAACGAGCCCACGACTTTCAACCACTTGCTATCAATATTATAGGTAATAACGGCAAATCGGAACTAGAATATTACGTCGAAAATATTTTTCAACCACGAAAAAAATCCCTAACTAAACTGCTTCCGTCTTAACGACCCCCTGAAAAGATAGACATAAATTAAATAGGTAGGTTACATAAAACCAACTTATAAATTGCTTTCGATCTTTTTAAATACCGCGGCTCTCGACGCTTTCGAATTACATTATAAGTAGACGGAAAATAATAACATACTCTTCCGCTCATCCTGCAGACGACTTTAAAATTATTATATTTTACATTCCTAAACAAAGTAAAAACCACTATTTTATAGGTACCAAATATTAATTTAACTAATATTAATAATACAACTAAAGATGCTTGAATATATTATCTTAGTAGTTATCCTAAAGACCTTACCCGATAATTTCTTATTCATTTCTATCAGAGTACACAACTTGCTTTCGATGTAACCTAATTTACTATTAATAAGCTTTAAAACCTAAATCAATTTGGTAGTGGCCTTAAATTACGTTTCCTACCTATTTATTAATCGCGATATCTACTTTTACTGTTAGTATCATTTATATTCCTAAAAACTATGCTTCGTGTTTAGAAGTTACACGGTCTGGAGGCCACCGGATTGGATATGGGTAATAAATACTAAAACTACTTCATTATATATATTAACTTTCCTTTACGTTACCCAATGAATTTTCATTACTTTTTTAACGACTACAACCGAAATTTACACTTTGTTCAGTTGCTCGTTAACAATTATGAAAAGACTTACAAACGAGTAACTTATCCCGGTTTAAAATATCGAAAATTAAGTCAATTTCGACAGAATTCTTTCTAACTTCGGTTATATCGAGGTTGAAATCTATCGGAATATATATATAATTAAAAACATGACCCATTATATCAATAAGATATAAACGACACTAGATACTGGTATTTATCCGCTCCTAAATAGTTTCCCAATTATTAAATCGAGTTAAATGACGCTTGGTTACCTGATAAAACTTTTCAATATCCTAGGTTATTTTATATACATATTTAAAATATATTTAGTTGCGGCTTTTATCTAGGTATATATTAATCGGTTGAAACGCACAGAATTATATATTCGTTAAAAAAGATCAAACGGTTTGAATACAGGTGTATTTACATTTTCAATCGCCTTATCGATGATAGCAATAAACAAACGAATTATCTTAGTAACTGATTAACAATAACAATAAAAAGCATATTTCACAAATTTCGGAAGAAAAGTAATAACGGTGTTATCAATACGATTAATAATGGTATTACGTAAAATGATAATTATTAAATTAAAGTTTGTATTTTTGGAAAGTCGACTTATGAAAATATTTCTTTGATAGGTAGAGCGGAAGAGGGAAGCTCATACTGGTTCCTTTTACACGGTACCGAACTGTTTGACAACTAAAATCTTTTACACGATACCATGGGGTTTTCAGCTGCTCAAAAGCGGTTATTTCGAATCTACTATATCTTTGGATTCATTTACACGTTTTACCACTCTTTATACTATACCGTAAAGGGTTTAAACTGGGAAGTAATATTATAGGCTGGTGCCTAAGCTAATAGCTACCTAGGATCTAACTCTAATAGTTACCATTCATACTTCTACGGTACTCTAAAGCCGTTTGGAAGCCGCACGCGAGCATTCCCTCACTTGTTGCGTAATCGTGGCACTCCTTTTTTATAGCTTCGTAACAGATCCTTAACAGAGGTTTCTCCTCTCTTTTTCATCAAGGATTATAGACAGTATTCGAACACCTTGAGCGACAGCTCTAACTCAGTTCTTTCACAGTAGGTAAGAGATCATTATTGTTTTAGTTACAGAAACTGTTAATTTAGGGAAATATATTAATTAAGTATAGAGTATGCGCAATTGAATTTTAAGCGAGAACTTCAATTAACGAAGAAAGTCTTTATAGATGATATTTGGTCGTTGTAGGATGTATTTAAGCTCGTCAATACCTGTAATAACAGCCCGATTTGATTCGAAAAATGTAGGGTGCTTGGCGTGTAATTATTCTACTACCTGATGACAAAGTATTAACTAGTTAAACCACTCATTAAAATCATCTATAAACAATTCTTCCTTTTTCTTCTTAGCTATTATCGTTGTCAAAAGTGTTATAGTCCTACTCGTATAGTATTTTATAAAGTTAACGTTGTATTCTAACTCAATTTTATTTAGTTATAAATTTCATTCAAAGTCTATATATTGATTATAATGGTTACTTTATATTCCAATCGTATTTTATAAGGATTCCTCAAAATAATAAGTGTATATTTTAGGGTTAAACCTTGAGTTACTTACAAAAATGAGAAAAGTATATTGATTTACGTATTAAATAAGTTATAATATTTCCCGTTATACTTTTCTATATTATTTTGAATTTTGCTGAAATCTTTTAAAACGTTATAATTTATATCGATTCTTTTAACCGGTTTAGGAGATATGCTACGATAGTTATCATAATAATTGATAGTTTTTTTTATAAATAACTTAACTTTTTGGGTTTCAAAGTTTAGGAGATAAAGGTAGTTATCAGTTACTTAATCCAACGGGTAAAATCTAGTAATACTATCTGTAATAGGTTTACGCGTATATGTATATTTTATTTTACAGTAACAATATTCATTTAAGTACCGTGTGGTTATATCCCAAGTTTTCTCAACACTTCCATTACATTAAAAATCGGGTTAATACTGATTTTAACGTTTTTCCCTTACTAAGCGCTAGATCATATCGACATCATTTCATCGTGCTATACTAGGAACACCTGTTTTATATGTTTTTTTTTTACCGAACGCGTAATCCGCAGTATTATAATCAAGAGTTGAATTTCCTAGTAAATTCATAAGTTTATTATGGTTGCGATGTAAAAGGTTATCGTATGGAGGGTTGAGGATCTGATTTATTTAGGGGTTGGGAATTTTTTTTTGAAACGTGTATAGAGACATTAGTAATTGTTAGTAATATCATTTCATTTTTTTCGTGTGTTTTAAAATCAAGAGTTTTAAATTTAGGGATGTAAATGGTAATCCTTTAATTTTATCAACTCGAAAATTGTTTCTACTAGTTTATTTGTTATTTTATTTAAAATAAATATATCTCGTTTGTAAACCTCCATCTTAATGTTAATTTTAACTTCTTCTTGAGTCGTTTGTTATATATTAATAGTTCATTCATATCAAAACTTACGGAAGTTTAAAAAACCGCGGGCGCTGCAACCAAACTATTCGTTAATATCCGAGTCGACGATACATTGGCTATCGAAGTTAGTCAAGTGTTTATCGCTATAAGTTTCGTTAATAACTTTATACTAAAAATATTTGTTATAGTTATTGACGAAAAGGGGTACAAGAGCTCGAATTGCTTTTAGTTTGGTGTTTTAGTAGTTATTTCAATGTTTTAGCTGGCAAGTGGACATTAGTTGAGGCGGTTAAGGATTCAGCGATTGTAATGTAGCTATTTATCAACGGATTTTGAATTTAGCGGTTTGAGATTTGTAATTTGTAACGATAGTAGTAACGATTTAATTGTTTGCCAACTTTGGAGGTTTTGGTCATTTGATGGTAGTTTTTTTGATGATTCAAGACTTTTAGTAGTTAATTTTAACAGTTTTCTTCAAGAAGAGTTTAAATAAATATTTTTTGGTATTGTTAATAGCGATATCATCTTTAGTTTTAATTTGCTGTAAAGACTGATATAATGGAGTTTTTTTGTTACTTATTGTCGTGACTATTAACGTTATTCGAAGAAGTCTTTCGCAAGAATCTTTCCTTTACCTTAGAATTTAAAGCGTAAACAAAAAGTAGTTTTTTTAACTTAACTTATTTGTGTTTTACTTTATAAGTACTAATTAGTGTTGATAGGTCGTGAGAGGTTATAACGTTGTTGATTTGAAGTGTAGTCAAAGTAACAGTAGTATTGTAATAGTCAAGTGGTGGATTGTTGTTCTTTTTAAGTTTGGCAGATCATTATCCAGTTTGTATGTTACTTTATATGAGCAATTACTTGGCTTGTACCCCCTATTGGATTAGGCACTCTACTGCAATTGACTTGCTGCTAGTGTAGTTAACTTTGACTGCACTATACTTGAACGCTATTTCAACAACGGTAATACTTATTGTAATAATATTAAATCTGAATATTTTATTAATATGTGATATGATTTTGATATATATGGTTTCTTTCATATATATATATATATAGTTGTAATGATGTTTTTTAGTTTTTTTCTGTATATTGTTTTAGTTGTGAATTTTGACGTTTTTCAAAACATTCTGTAATTTTTAATAATCTGGAGTTCGCAATAAATATAGTAATATATCTGTAACAGTTTAATATCATTCTCATTCTTTTACTATTACCTTCAATATAATAAATATAATTTTTAAAGTAGTACTTCTTATTATATATAATGTAATGAGTATAATAATATTATGATTTTAATAAACACCTTTTCACCGTTAACGGTTTTGTAAAGTCGTATTTTTCATGCATAATTTCTCAGTCACTAACCTATATCAATTTTTTATATGTATTGCGAAGTATTTGTAATTATAGTTGTTAATCTACTATTTTGCTAAAATAACGTAATATAGCCTTAATGGAATTAATGGATGATTTATTTCTCTCGAATATGGGAGCCTTAACAGGCTCCCACTTATTAGTCCATATAACGGGTTTGATACATATCCCTACAATAAGTGGATCTTAATTTGCCCCCTCCATACAGTGCAAACCAAAACAGGTGGTTTGAGTTAATAGCGTTGTTTGCATGACCAATGCAGTTGACGATGTAGTTAACTGCAATAGTTACAACAGCCTACTTATTTCTGGCACATAGTATATGCAAATACTAATCGGCCTGAAGAATACAGTAATTTTGATATGACAAATATTTTCGACTAATGTCTCAAGTCCCTCCATCGTAATGAGCTCATGCCCGTAAAAAATCCTTATCACTCATGCTTCCAGTCATAATTTGTGTCGTGTTCCATGTTTTCGGATGAGACCGCCTGGGCTGTCCACGTTAGTTGGAATAGTGTTGGGCTGAAGCAGACAAAGTAACTGCAGGCGATGTCACACGGTCCTGTCTTCCGGCAGCCACCAAACAACTCAGACCTACCTCTATTATTCTATGTACTTAAATAATTTGCTTACAGAGAAGTAGCTCAAGGAAGAGAATGTTTCCAAGTTCTAGCCCATCTTCGGACAGGCTCTTAGTTTATTTTGCTAGCCCAGGGCTTGATGTTCAAACTTCTCAGTGGGAGGTTATTTCTCTACCCTGTGCCATACAAGATGATGGCCATTCGCTTCTATGTTTGTCCTTCACTTTTCCCCCCAGCTTGCATACAAGCCTCCAGCTTCTTAAACACAGAGGCTTCGGATTACAGTACTAGCAGAAGTTGGTCAGTCATCAACTGCACAAAGGAAGGCAGAAGCTATACGGGTGCGTCAGCTCCTGCAGGCACCCGTGTGGCCCATTTCCCAACAACACATGCATATAGATCAAAGTATACTGTACATACCTTGTGCAGAGGCATTAAGCCGGGATGCTATGACTTCATCTACAAGGGCATGCAGAAGCATGAGCCCAGCGACTTGTGGGGTACTTGGCATTCTCACTCTTTCAACTTTCTGCCAGCTTTGTGAGCTGTTGAGGGCGGTCTGACGGGGAGCACTCTTACAATGCATGGTATTGCTTATCCGGAATTCCTGGTTTGTCCTTGGCTGCCTTGCCCATGTTGTCCACTGCTGTTGGTTGCAATACCTTCTGCGAAGGTCTATATAGGGCACATATGTGCTCGCTTCACTACCATGTTGGGTGGAAATGATCTTGGAATTTTCTAGCATTGCATGTAGAGGGGGCCGGATCATCGTCAAATTGGCGGCCACTATCCTCTTTGCCATCTCTATCACGACCCAACGGACTGCAGCAAAGATTTGGTCCAGGTAGAGGACAACTTCGACAGGTTGCAGTATCAGACACAGGCGAACTATGCTTCCCTCACCGCCAACAGAGCCGATGGCAAGGAGGATTCCTGCGGCAAATTCAGGGAGGAGGGGTAACTGAGCCCTCGACAGCGCAGCGGCCGCACCGATGGCGGGAGTACAGTCGCCAGTGCCGTGAGACGAGCTGTGGGATCGGGAGGGGAAGGCCAAGTTGTAGGGCGAGTGGTTTTGGCCCGCCTCGGGCTCGTTCACGGAAAGACGTGGCGAAACGCCTCCGCGTGCTTCCAGGCTTGGTGGCCAGTTCTCCCAGAAGTGTCACAAAGTCCGGCCGAGGAGCCACAGCCCGCAGAACACATCGACGTAGTATTATCTTTACGCTATGCTGAAGTATGGTACCGAGATGCCATGCTGTGTCGGGGGACCATTCTGTTGCCTACATGCGTGAACGCAGTTACCGCGCAACAGACTCGCTCACTCGCCCTTTCCACCAAAGATGCGCCATTATACCCCCGCCCGACTTCATAGCCGGATATACACATCCAAGCACTCGATCCTCCACTCCTTCTTGCCCAGTAAACTACGCATCCACTCAAGCCCTATGCCCGTCCACTCGGTGCGCGCCTGGGCCGCCAGACCAAGCCTGTCCGCGGCAGCGCCGATCAGTGCGTTGGCGGTGGTGTTGAGCATGTCCTTGGCGGCGGTGAAGTTGTCGTAGCACGGAAGGGAGACATTGTCGAAGGACGCGGAGGAGTTGGCCGAGGAGGACAGGTTGGCGGCGGTGAAGTAGGAGCGCGGCTGGAACCAGTTGCTGCTGAAGTCGAAGAAGCAGCGGTCGGACCAGTTGCAGGAGGTCATGAAGAGGATGAGCAGTAGAAAGGAGCAGTAGACGCACGGCCGGTTGAGGAAGTAGGAGCAGACGAAGAAGAGGAAGATGAAGGCGGGCGAAGCGTTGGTTGGGATGAAGAGGAGGGGAAGCCAGCTGTGTGAGGATGGAGATTGTTAGCGGGTTTGTTGGTATTCAGGGGTTACGAAATGGACATACCTTCGTAGACAGAACATGATGGCAGAGGGCGAGCGTAGCGCGGCGTACGACCAGAGTACAGTATAACGGAGGAATCGGATGTGTTACTCGTCAGATGTGCTCGGTTGACCGCCGGATGGAGGAGGCGGGCAGCATGCCCGGCTCGAAGAAGGGCAAGGCTTTGCTTGTGGTGGGTGGCGTCCAAAAACGAGGCCCTTGGACGAGATACGCGAGACAGTCAGGAAGGCGTATCAGTGGCAGGATGGCAGGATGGCAGGATGGCAGGACTTGAGCAAACAATATGAGGTTGTTGCAGAGCAATGCTTGCGGGAATATGGAATGCTAGTGATTGTTCTAGGAGACGGTACACTTTAATAGGGAGCGGTGACTTTGTACGCAACAAAAGACGGAGTAGGATGGATATGCTAAGGCTGTCGACGTCAATAGTCAGCAGGCATGGAACCCATTAAGACGCTGCAGCCCCCGGAATCCTTAGTGGTAATGAAGTTTGGGGGGGGCTGTGTGATGTTCTCAGCACGGGCCACCGCTGAATCTCCATTTCACTCGCTATCTCCAGCAAATCAACCTCAGCTGCGTGGACTTGCAGCACCATCAAGTGGCAAGTGAGACTTTGCATGACGTTGGAAGCTCTCCTCTAGACATACAAGAAGACCGCGTAAAACAACTCCACTGACGTTGACGACCGGCCTCATTCATCCATCATCGGTGCTGGGCCGACGCGCATCTGTTTGGGCAACTGCAAGAGACAAGCATCAGCGGTCAGGAGGACGAGGACACTCCAATTGGCAGTTCACTTTGAACAGCTGAACAGCTTTCCTACGTACATGGTACAGTTCCTCCTCCCTCCTCTTCCTCCTTCCTCTCTCCACCCTCCACCCTCCACCCTCTATCCTCCATCCTCCATCCTTCTTCCTCTCAATGCGGGCTTGTCAACCAACCCGACTGCAAGCTTACATCAACATCAGCGATCATCTTGTCTTGGTCGTCGATAGGTGCTCTCGGACTTGGGTGGCGTTTGGCCAGCAGGAACATCTCGTTAAGAGTTTGTCCCGTTTGTTGATACCCCTGTGGCCAGGGGCCAGTGCCTTCCCTGCCAGCCACCCCGGCAACACGACACGCTATCGGACCCACCTTCCCTGCCACTTGGTCAACCTCATCATCACTTTTCCCGACCAACTGTCGCCAACTTTCTCCTCCCACCTTCCACACCTCAGCTCTAACCTGCTAGCAAGAGGTCGACCTTGCTCGGATACCTGAACTGCGCAATTGGATCTGTGGGAACTTGTACACATTCTCACATCATTCATCTGAAGCCAAGCTTGAGCTGATCGCGCTCGTTTGTATCACTTCAACCCCATTCGGTGCTGGCCACACCCTCGTCAGTCACCTCGACCACCATGGCTACCTACTTTGGTGGAGGCCCTCCCGCCGACCCTCCTGGCAATGCCTCCTCGCCCTCTGGCGATGGCTCTATTCAGGCCATCCTCGCCCGTCTTCAGCAGTCACAGTCGCGCCCCGCAAACATCAGCAACGATCTGCAGCAGATGAACGAAATGCAGCGTGAGCCGATGGCCGGGTTGCGTGCCCAAGTGCATGGCCAAATGCTGCCACAGCCTCTCTCCGACATGCGCGACGACCGACAGCAGCGGGTTCCCCAAATGTACCGTCAGCAGCCTGACTTAAATGCGCAGCACAGCTACTCCGGCAGCCAGCAGTGGAACATCTCCCAGCAGTCAGCCGACTTGTCTTCAGCCCACGACCAGCCTACCTATCCCCCGCCTGCTGCTCCCACTCCACCCTCGGGCAGTATGTTCCCTCCCGGCATGAGTGCCAAGAATGCCAAAGACAACTCGCTGCTCAACCTGCTCAAGGCCGACAGTGGCCGGAATGATCAGCAGCCCACCTCCCAGCCGACCATTCCCTCCCAGCAGCCTTCCAACCTGCTTCGACGCGAGTCCATGCTCCGTCACGCCTCTGATCAGGGTCCCCGTGTCATTCACGCCCCAGCTCCCAACTCTGCCGACCCCACTGGTGTGCTCGCTGCTCTTATGATGGGCAAGTATCAAGAGGATCCCCCGAGGTCAGAGCCCCAGCAGCCACAGGCCCGAGGACAGCAGGTGTCCCAACAGCAGCATGTTGCGCCCGGCAGTCATTGGAATCCTGCCGCTCCCCACGAAGCAACTGAACAGTATCTGCTCAGCCTGCTGAACAAGCCTAAGCCCAGCCAGCAGGATGATCCCGTCGAGGCTCCCGCAACCGAGCCGACCGGGCAGCCCGACTTGTCCGCTACCGTCCCCACAGCTTCGTCCTTCGAGTTTGCGCCCAAGGAGGGCAACCCGCCGCACATCATGTTCGATTCGCCCGCGCCTGCTCATGTCGCTACTGTCACCTCTAGTCGCGATGGCAGCCCTGCCACCCATGCAGCCATGTTCACACACAAGGATCCCTTCAGCGAGCTCCATGATGCCGTCGCCTCCTCTCCCAGCAACCTTGGTTCCAGGAGCCGTGCCTCCGGGTCTCCGAGCCTACGTGGACAAACAAACTTGCCCATCCAGGTCCTGAAGAAGTCTGACGAGCACAAGCGCCTGTCGAGCACTAGCAGCCACCTCGAGGGCCGTGAGTCCATCCGGCGCAAGTACGATCCAAACCCCGCCTCACATGGACATCTCTCCAACCCGCCTTACCCCGTGCGCGAGTCGGAAGACCAGGCGAAGGAGTCCGTCTCGCAGGTAGTGAGTGGCATGCGGCCCAAGGCTGACAGCGAGGCGCAGGAGGCTGCTGCTTATGTTGAGGATGAACAGGCGCAGGCTAGGATCACACAAGAGCTGGAAGACATGATGGCGGCCGAGACAAACAGGGAATTCGAGAGCCGTGCTGCCATTGTGGCCTCCGACATCCAGCAGGAGCTGGACAAGGAGCAGAACGCGACCGCCCTGGATTTCCTCGGGGCTGGTGATACGCAAGATGTTCGAGATATTCTGGAAGAGGTTGCACGAGGCCCTGTCGTCGAGAGCTGGGAAAGTGCCGAGGCCGATGACGAGATTGTTGTCATTAAGGAGACCCCCAACCCCATCACAGTGTGGAACTTCCCCATGAAGCCCTGGATCACCATCAGTGTCAGCGCGGATGCGGAGAATGACAAGCGTCCCGTGTTCCGTGAGGAATGCATGCTGGACATAGCCCGTCTCAAGAAGGACTTTGACCAGATGGATCGAAATCTCGTGGCATCCTCCGAGTACACCCTGGCATACGGCATGTCCAAGGCTGGCGGTTTGCGCGTCATTCGACAGGACGATGGCCGTGACGCTAAGTTGTTTTCGGACACCAAGGATCGTATCTTCAACGTCGCCATTTCCTCTACCCCTGCCGACGAGAACACCACTGTGAAGGAGGCTCTGATTGGCACTGGCATCAGCGGCACCGTCTACTGGGCTCAGACCCGGGACGGCGAGAAGGATCACATCGAGGATGCTCATATCGAGCAGTATGGCTTTGCGCTGTCACCCAGCAGTGCTCAGGAGGGCGAAGCGCCTGGTGGCGTTCTGAAGACCAGGGCGCGTGCCTCCTCCAGCCACCCCGAGTACTTTGCTGTTGGTCGCGGAAAGTCTATCAACATCGTCTTCCCTGCCTTCGTCATGCAGCGCAACCTCCTGAAACCCAATCACGACCGCGTGGTGGACACAGACCGTCTTGCCAAAGAGTGCTCATTGAAGATCAACACTGGAAAGGCTGGTAAGGACTTCTCTTTCAGTCACGACGACACGCTGGTAGTCTCGCTCGACAAGTCAGGCCGCGTCAAGTTCTGGGATGTGCGTGAGCTTACGGCGACGGACGAGAACCGTATGCCCGTGCACACGTCCTTTGAGGTCAACGACCCTCTGATGACGCTCACCACCACTCCAGAGGGAGACAAGGCTTGGCCTACTTCGGTGCTGCTGCTGGATAAGCTTCGGCCGTATCAGAAGCGGACCGCCCTCCGCTACATGATCGTGGGCATGAAACAGAACCACACGCTCCAGCTCTGGGATCTTGCACTGGGCAAGCCGGTACAGGAGTTCAATCTTCCCCACAGCAAGGAGTCCGACGCCGTGTGCAGCGTCGCGTACCACCCGCCATCCGGCATCCTTGTCCTGGGCCACCCGACTCGTAACTCTATCTACTTCCTGCACCTTTCAGCCCCTAAGTATGCGTTGAAGAGCAGTTCTCAAGTGGAATACATGCACAAATTGGTCGCCCAGGACCCCACCCTGCCCAATCCTGACTCTACTGCGGTCATTAGCGGTATGCGGGAGTATTCGTTCGCCAATAAAGGCATCCTGCGAAGCCTGTACCTTCTGGAGCAGCCCGCATCTGCTGGGGATGGCGAGGAGGCTACCTTGTTCGAGCTATATGCGGTGCATTCCAAGGGAGTGGCATGTCTCTCGATCAGGGCGCCCGATCTAGGCTGGGACAAAGACAACAAGGTCATCGAGCCAATGGATGCCATCGAAGCTGGCGTGGTCCAGATTGGGAAACTCAAGCAGCCTCCGCCCCCGGCCCCGCCTCAAGCCATCGAGGAAGGTCCGGCTTCTGCATCTATTCGGCTTGCCGTCCGCACCAGAGAGCCCGCTGCCGAGACCCCACTCGAGCAGCCAGCCACGCGCAAGGCGCGGGAGGAAGCCTCACCACCCAAGCAGAGGGATGCCAGGGACGAGGAGCCTGCCCTTTCTACTACCGAGAAACCGGAGAAGAAGAGTCGTAAGAAAAGGGCTGCTGCCGAGAAAGCCACTGCTGCAGCTGCTGCGCTAGCTGAGCGTGAAGCCCTGAGAGGTCGGGCCAACGGCACCTACCCCCATTTTGTCAACACCTCCATTCGCAAGTCCCCAGAGCCTTTGAAGCCTTCTCCATCCTTCACGCAGGAGGTCGACACTCGCATCAAGTCACTCGAGAAGCGCCTAGCCGAGAGTATCGTCGGCGAACTGACATCTCTCCGCAGCTCCTTGGCACGCGACGCGGAGGTTCGCGATGGCAAGTTTTCTCAACAACAGGGCACCCTCCTGAGCTCGGTCTCGGAGTGTCTCAATGACAACTGTCAGGAGGTGCTACCCAGGATCATCGAGAACGAGTTGAATCGCACCGTGACGCCGATGATCGGACAAGTTCTGGAGCGAACTGTGATCACATCGCTCGAGGGCAAGCTGGCTGGCACTGTTTCCCAGGCGTTGCAGAAGATTTTGCCGAAGGAGCTGCGCAAGGAGTTCCAGGCGGCTATGCCAACTGCCGTGGACCAAGCTCTGCGCAGGCCCGAGTTCGTGAAGTCCCTTACCGAGAAGATGGTCGGCTCACTTGCCAGCAAGATTGACGAGCAGCTGTACACGATCCTGGACGATAGGATTCTTCCTCGATTCACCAAGGTCGCCACCGATGCTGCCTTGTCATGTGGCAAGGAGATCATGGCTAACGTGTCGACCAAAATCGATGCGCTCGAGCGGGTTCGAGTGCAGGACAACCAGAGATTCGAGCAGCTATTGGCCATGAGCACATCCATGATGGAGACTTTGAACAGGATGAGGCATGATCAGGCGGCATTTGAGGATGAGATGCTTCGCCTCAAGACCGAGCTGTCACAGCAACGACAGGTTCGACAAGTTCCACCTCCACAAGTGGCGAGCCAACAGGTCCACCCCGGCGGCTCAAGAGGTGGCCACACTTCCTTCCACAGTCCGTCAACCGCCCAGTCTCACGCGTTGCAACATCTGAGCGCCCCCGCGATCAACTCTCAACAGCGGACCAGTCCGCTCGGTTTCGTCTCTGCCAGTCAGCTCCACCCGTCTTTGACTTCGCTCACGTCTCCGCCTCATGTCCAGCAATGCGCCAACAGCACCAGCGCCGTCTTGTCCACACCGCAGCATCAGCACCTGAGCGCCGACGTCCCTTACCAGGCTGCAAACCCGACAATGACTGCGCTGCAGCAGTCCCAGCAGTTCGCCAGCCCGGTCAGCCAGCAGTCTTCCCAGGTGACCTCGCAGCAACCTGGGCGCGTGCAGGCTGCCTACCAACCGAGTAGTCAGGAGGACCAGCAACGGATTGAGCTGGACGCTCAGTGTCAGCTCGTGCGTAACCACATGGTTTCCGGTAATTTCGATAACGCCGTCATGACCTGGATCCAGCACGCCAAGGAGGACGAAGAGGGCGTGTTTGCGCAGGTGCTGGCCAAGTACGACCCCAAGTTCATCCACAGTTTGGATCCCCTCCTTCTGTTGACCGTCGCCGCTACTGTTACCGCGAACTTGGAGAAGACGCAAGTTCTGCAAGTCCGACTTAACTGGATCGACACAGTCCTTCGTGAATTCGTCGATGTTCTGCCCAAGATTGTAAGTTTCAAAGCTCCCTTGTGCGGCCCATACAACCTGTTGACGATTCAATGCAGCGGGGTCAAGTTCGCGAGGTCACGCCCAAGGTGATGCGCCTCGTCAAGGGCCGTCTTGAGCACATCCTCATCCTCCTGAGCACCGCACGACCGAACGATCCCGTTTTGAACAACGTGTCTCACATGATTGAATTCACGCGCAAGATTACCGAGTCGATGGGCAGCAGCGCTGATTTTGCATCCCCCGCATGCTAGGAGCGTTCTGGGGATCTCCTTCGCTAGGACCATGGTGCGTTTACCTGTCTACATGGGTGGAGGGGTTGCATTCGTGTACATATTGATATGACGCTCTGGCATGGCAAGTGTGAGCAGACGTGACGTTTGGTCTCTATCTGTGGGCTTGGGTCTGCTGTCATGGGACTTGCAGCTGGAGAAAGGGTGAGGATTTGCATGATGGACTGGACCATCATTGTGTGGACGACAGAAGCATAAGCATTGGAGCACATACAGTTCATACCCTGCATACCCTGCGTACCCTGGGGAGGAAAATGGTGTTCATGAGAAGGAAGGAAAGCTCACGGAAGGGACTTGGTGCCGGGACGAGAGGTTGGTGGTCTGGGGGTGGCATCTGCTTTCTTTAATTTGAGGTACAACAGGAAAGGAATATCATGAACAGGGGAAAAAGTACATGAGGAGAGCAGTAATAATGATCAAGGCTAGTGGCTATTTGCTATGATTTGTTGTCGGTTTGCCTGCTGTGCGTGCAGTGTGCTTTGGAATGTTCATGGTCAAGGGGTGAGCAAGTGGTGCTGGCTGGTACGTGATGAGCTCCGACTTCCAAGCTAGCACGGGCTACTTCGCGTGGATTGTGGGTGGTATTGCGTTGGGATGAAGGCATCCGTCCAGATGCTGGCTGCAGCATTTGGTTGCTTACAGGGACGAGGAACGCGCGGAAGGCAATGGTGTGTTGCTGATGAGCAACTCGGGCTGGTGTGTTGGACATATGGCCTCATATCGCTGAGATACGTACCCATTTCGCATTGCCATGGTCTCACAAGCCATGCATGACCCTTTTGAATCCAAGACGTGTCTAGAAGCAACTACGCTATGCAACTATGGGCATCGTCGTACTCTACACAATCATCCGCAGTGGCCCTGCAAGCCACGCACACTATCGAATGACGGGATCTTCCACAAAGTCCAGCGTCGAGGCCGTGCCACTCGGGTCACCCGCCTGGAACTCCCTCCCGCACACCACAGCCCGCACATGGGCCATCAGCGCCCGCTCGTTCGCGTCGCCGTCCTTGCTGTCGTCGACCCGGAAGCCGCCCTTGGCGGGCTCGTCGCGGTTGCCCGCGGGGGCGCCGGTGGCGCCGGCGGCGCGCAGCTGGTCGTCGAAGCCGTAGATCTTGACGCCGCGGATGTGCGTGTCCTTGCCGTTCTGGTGGTTCTCGACGACGTGGGCCTGCACGACGTGGGCCAGCAGCGAGTTGCCGTCCTCGCCGCCGCCGGCGCCCGCGAGCGGCACATCGATCCAGCCGGCCGGGTTGTGCAGCTCCGACGTGCCGAAGCTGTGCAGATCGTGCAGCGAGGTGCCGGCCAGCCAGTGGATCTTGGTCGGCGTGTAGGACTCGTCCTGGGTGTAGTCGACGTAGAAGCGCAGGGCGCGGATCTCGACGCGCTTGACGAAGGAGATGGTCATGCGGTGGGGCTGGATGCCGTCGGACCTGGTGGAGGAGGTGAGCGGGTTGGGGAGCGGGTTGGGGGGAGGGGGGGCAGGGGCGGACGGGTGACGGGTGACGGGTGACGGTTGACGACATACTGCCAGTACCGATCGATGTCGTCGTTGACGAGCTCTTCGACGCCGTTGCCCGGTTTGTAGGAGCTCACACGGAAGTGCGACAGACCGTTGATCTCTTTCAGGCCCATGGCTATTGGGTTGAAAAGGGGCTTGGGAATGCCGACATCGTCAAGATCGTCCTCCTCCGCCCTGTTGTCATCGTCCTCACTGCCGCCAAAGCCGAACTGGCCTTCGCTCTCCTCGCCCATGTCCTCATCTTCGTCGGGGGCCTCATACTCATCCCCTTCCTCCTGGAACTGCAGGATCTCATTCAAATGATTCATGATTGTTATGACTGAGAATTCGGTTAGCCAATCCCAGGACATCACATGCACGGCGTGCTTGCTCGTTGTCGTTGCGGACCCACTCTGAGGCCCAAGCTGCGTAAGAATATCAATCTGAGCCTCAATCTCACCATGACCAACATTCCTGGTACCTCTCTCTCTCTATCCCTTGAATACTTGGAAATCGTGTTCTAACTCGGGCATGTGAACAGCACAGGTGAGCAAATGGGAAGTGGGCATCAGCTCGAGGTGCACATTGGAAGCAGACTCTTTGGGGAGACCGGGTTCGCCGAGCAGCAGCGGCAGCGGCAGCGGCGCCAGATGGTGGGAAGGTGGTTGGTTGTGAATTCGAGGCCGGGGCGTTGGTTGATTCGGAGCAGTTGGAGCAGGTGTGTTGAAATAGATCCTGTCCAGCGTGTTTGTTGTGATGTTGTAGCTATCTGTGGTGGTGCAGTTGCACTCGAGCAAGGAACAGGGAGCAGGGAGCAGGGGCTGGCACTATGATCCCTGCCTGGACCCGGAACCCCGAACCCTAAGCCCTCAAATCAACATTCTACTTACCTTACTGTATGGGTATATGTATTGTTGCAATACAGGGTATCCCTGATACAGGTGTTGCACGAAAATAGAGGTCCGTATCAAGGTTTACTGCAACCCCTTTTATACTAGCAACTAACTGCAGTATAAACTTGAGTGAAATATTTTATAGGTACAGTTATTTATTTTTATGTAGTTTACTAGAAACTTCCAAAGCACAAACTACGCTTTTATACGTAATATATACATATTAAAGATATTAAAATCAATACCCTATACAAGTAAAGTTTTTACTAAAGGATCGCCTATTTGCATGTGGAAAATGGCTTGGGTGTAAGTAAATGAGATTTGGTATTTTTGGATATTTTTAAAGTAAATGACCTTTTCTAATAGATTGAAACCTTGTTAAATGGCTTGTTGTATACTATTACAAACTTTTTTGACACACCTATTGGTCCTTACTTTTCTCCCTTTCACAGATGAATTTCTTGATATTGATTACATTATTTGAAGCTATAATAGTTGAATTTATCCTCAAAACGGCTCAAAATTTTCATCTTCATTTCATTTTTTTTTTTTTTTACTTCAATACCGCTTAAATTTCGCACGTCAAATCTATTAAACTTATTTTACCTATAATCGTCAAGTTTGAATTAAATTCTTTTTACTTTACATTTTACACAGTTATAAACAATAGTATAGCGTTTCAATTTTCAATGTAGCACGGGTTAAAAAACGTCTATATTTATTTTCTTTTTCTTTGATAGGTTTCTAAATATAAACTTGACACATCTCAGTTATAAATAATTTACTATCTATCATTTTTATCCTCTCAATTCTATGTTGCCATATTCGTCCTATAAATCCTTCCCTCTACTTGGAAACACTATTTCGCATTTAATAAATCACCTGTGTTATCTAAATATTACCTGGATTTAGAATGGCTCTGATATAGGGATCCGCGACTTTATTATTTTTCTGCCTTTTTGAAACCCAAATTTACTACGCAGAAATTTATTTAACCTTTTAAAATAGTAGTCGGAGATATAATTACTATGGTTCGTGGTTTTATAACTTTAATTCAAAACTAGAATACCTATTTAATTGAAGTTTACAAAAACTATACGTATTTTATTTTGTTTTTATATTACGTTATTAGAAACGTTTCGAAATTCGTCAATAAAAAAAATCTTTATTAACCTTCAGCTCAAGTTATAAAATTCTTTGTTATCAGTAAGGTCTCTACTTATTCAAGTGAACGTAAAAAAGTAAAAGAGTGAAAGAGTAATCGTAAAAATAAGATGTTAAAGGAAGAAAAAGCATTCAGAGAGTGTACGCTACAGATGAGGGGCTATAAACCTCTTATCCAAGTAGTGTCACTTTGTCATGCACTTTGCTAATATCTCTTCTGGACTATGCTACGCATACACTTTGCAAAGTGTAATCTGCAGCGTAATACGTTATCATGTACTTTGTAAGAGTGCATCTTATAGCATGATACGTTATCGTGCACTTTGCAAGAGTATACCTTATAGCGTAATGTACTACTACTTTACCTACGTATACTAACTATAGTGATATATAATAATATCCATATAGGCAATCTTTTCTTCTCTTTTTGTGCGTTTCGTATCTATAATCTAGTAGTGATAGTATAATTGTAATGCGGTTCGTATCTGTAATCCAGTAGTAATAGTATAGTTGTAATGCGGTCCGTATTACTCGTTTAGTAATAATAGTAGTATAGGTTCGTTTTTAGTTGATAATGATAGTAGTTTATGCTATTGTTTCAGGTAAAACTTTTTTTCTTATAGGTTACGTAACCTTCCTCTTTATGTTGTTAATAGTTGTAGCTATTAAAAGCACTGCGTACGTTCTCAATACGTAATCCAAAACGTTTCACGTAGGTCGAAGTGGTGGTAATACGCATTCCTAGACGTCTTATCCTTGTAGAAGCGCTTTTAATACAACCTTTGGAGCGTTTTATATTGATGGGAACGTTCCTAAGCTATTTTTTATTGCCTTGTACTATAGGAGCATTTCTAACGCGATATTCATAACACTTGTTGTTTTTTAGGAGTTAAGGCCTAGACTACTATTATGGCCCGTATTGTTTTCTAGGTCGTGTTTCGAATTACCATTGCAGTCCATCCCTTCGTTGAGGTCTAGTTGCATATGGAGTATCTGGCTATTCCTTCTTTTAAAATTACGGCCCGAATCCCGTATCCGGCCCTTCTCTTCGCGAAGGCACTCGTTGAAGTCGAACTGTTAATGCTACCGTTGAGCCTTCCTTTACCCGGAGGCGTGGTTCTAATGTTGCATTTGGGCCATCATTTTCCTTTTTGTGGAGGCGCGTTTCGAAGAAGTATTTGTTATGACCCAAGCATGTTGGCGGGTCAGGAAACAGGCCAGCATGCAGCTGAGCTACCGAGAGCCTGAAGTCCAACACATTAGGCAGGGAACATCTCTTTGTCAGCACTAGACTAGGCAACCCTCCAGGGTTAGGGTTATCTAGATCACAAGTGCTCACTGAGCCTCAGTGAGCACCGGTGAGCTTTAGTATTGAAGATGGTATGAAGGCTATAGGATATAAGGACACGGTCAGCACCACATAGATAGTATTTCCTTCATAGCTCTTCAGTTGTCAATCTAAGTATTTAGTCTACATATCTGAATAGCCTAACGGCTAATGATCATCCTACAGCACGAACACACATTTTCTTGATATTGCACCTTTATTACCTCTGCTACCTTACTGCTAACATAAACCCTCTGACACCTTCTATTTACTTACGGGTATTTAGTGTGATCATTACACTCGGCTTACACCTAATACGGTAAGTCTTTATATAAAGCAATACACTTGAATTATGGTTAACTTTACTATAAGTAAAGTTAACCCATTACACTATATGCAATACTATTTTAATACTGTCGGCTTTTTAGTTTGTATGCATACGCCATTGTACCTGACTAATTTTTTCTCGGTTATCACTAAATTATCTCCTCGTCAACTAGCTAGACCCCTATTAATTCCAGTTAACTTCCACATAAAATTGCATCTAAGTGGATGTAAATTAACCCTATTTGACCTTAATTATTCCACCGCTTTGAGGTCCGAGTTTATCAACTCCCACAAAAAAATCATTTACTACAACCTTTCGCAAACCTTTACTTTAACTTTACCAATTAAATGAATCACTATTAATCTCCTGGCAGTTTTCCAATCTGTTAACACATCTTCATCTACCGTCACATAATCTGGTTTTTCCAGGCAGCCTATTAACGTAGCCCTCGATGCGTATAGTTAGCCTATTACTATCCATAAACCTTTCTAGAGCCTCATTTAGCGCCGCCTTCGTTAGAACGTCTATAGGATTGTTTTTGCTATCGATTTATCGGAACTTTTTGATTTCCCTTCCTTCGTAAGCTTTATGAAGTACCATTACGTCTATTATTAAGCGTTTTTAGCTAGTGGTTTCGAGATTTAATAGGTATTTAAAGTTTTTTTTTTAAGTCGGTATAGATTACTAATAGAATAAGAGAAATCTTTAACTTTTTAATAATAAGGTTAAAGGTTTTTTATAATACTATTCCTATATTAAAGCCTACCATTATGCCATATACCTCCAATACTAACACTTTTTATATAATACTTTACATTTAACGAAGGTTTAGTAAATTAGGCTACTAATAATACTAAACTAGAGTTTTAATTTATTTTCGTTAACGAGGGTTATTAAAAAGCCGATCTTTAAATATAAATTGGTGTTATCTATAAAGAATCCGTTTGTCAAGATTATTAACTTAGCCTTTAAAAGGTCTATTAAACCAATATTAATTTCGCGGTCTAGATTTCGCATTTGTTACTCGAACCTTTCATTTTGCCGGTCAAAATCCTAATCCATTGGCTCTTACGCTTATGCCGCAAGGAATAAGTCGTAAAATACTTTCGGTTGGTATAAGATAATAATGTAGCTTCCTCGAACATGTTGTTCTAAGTACCGTTAAGCCTTAGCCTCGCTAATCTTGTCAATTGTAACCAAAACAACGCGCTAACCCTTCTGTCAAAAGCTAAAGCCGGCATCAATACCAAACATAAGAATTAACTCTCCATTAAAGTTAAGTTGACCGCCTTCCATGAACTTTGTTACCGGCTTATAATTCCAAAACTTAAAGTTTTTAATCGCTTTTTATTATGATTCCATAAAGCCAACCGTTCCAAAGAAAAGAGTATCGGTAATTTATATACCTACTACACCAAAATCCCTCTTTTACGTCACTAATAAATACGAATCGCATATTGAGAACTTTATTGTTAGCCGTAATTAAAAGTACAATTAATAAATTAAAAACCAGTCAACTTTTACTTTAGTTAATTTGTACAATGACTTAATATAACGTATTACCGTGCCTAAAAAGTATATGGCACGGAGTTCATATGGTGGTTTTAGCAATACGATTCGCTATAGATCCGTTGCTAATTACGTGTAGGATTACGTTATATTATAGTTATTAAGCGTAAACTTACCTTTAGCCTTAGCTAGTATACATATTATCAAAACGACTACTAAACGTTAGCTGATTTTTTAAATTATTAGCGATTGTATAGGGATCTAGTCTTTACCTTTATTACCGTATCTTTAGGCGATTAAACTTGATTTTGCATACAGCCGCCCCGTGGTTTTGCGTTTAACCTCGTAAATAATCCTTGATTTAAAAATCGGAGCATTTGGTTTTTAAAGGTTAAAATTGGTTTTCGATACGAATTATACAACCCCTCAGGTTAATAAACTGTTAATTTCGATATTGTCACTTTTTTAAAAAAGATTTCCCGGAAGTTTTGATAATCCCTTACATTAGAAGCTTTAATACCAGGTTTTTTTTATCTTTTTCTTTCATACTTACCTAAATAGTATTATAAATACGGCCTGGTATATATATTTTTTCTCCTCAAAGTTCTCTCTTTTTCGAAGGTTGTCCGCGTTGACGGCGTTCAATCGGCTTATCCATAATGAGTTAACGATCTTCGTATTAGTTCGGTCGCTTGACTTAAAGGGATTAAGGGTTTTCATTTTTAATAACCACAATATAAGGCTTAACCTAAGTAATTAAAAAATGTATAAGGCTGTTAGAAATTTTAATAATTACTTCAGAGTTTGTAATACTTAATATCTTGTACGGGCCTTTCTATTTAACCGGCTCTTACTACACGAGGACTTCACTTTACAACGGCAAAGCAAGCACATCGATTGTTAAAGGGCCGTTTTTTGGTGTTAAAGGCGTTATTAATCTGGCTAAGTACCGATTCTCTTTGCAATTCCCTTAAAGATTTACTATAGGCTACAACATGTTTCTAAGTACTTGCTGAGGGCAATAATTCACTCGTCAGGCGTGGATACGCTCCAAAAACTAAAAGCGTTGGCATTAAACCGTTAGCGTTCACAGTATCATTTCAACCTTTTACTACCATTTATTAACGTATCTCTGGATCTGTAAAACTTCAAACTTCCACGTAAGGATATTATACGCTTGGCGAAATAGGAAGTATGCCTTTTTAACCTTTCCAATACTTTAGTAAGCTTTTATAGGTACCTGTTTATACTAAATGCCTTTTATCTTAACATTTTTAAAAAAAATTACTGTGGAAAAGTAAAATATACCAATATCGTAAACGACGACTTTGGGGAAATACAGATACTTATTAATCCGTAATATATTTAATGTTTCTTACGTATCTTTTGCCAAAAAGTACTTTAGAAACCTGGTCTTATAAAAAATGTTACGGAATTAACAAAAAAAGTACACGCTTATTATTTAAGTAAAATACATCGACGAAAATCTCGTAGTTAAAATACTTATCTTTTTTAATATAAACTCAAATTTCTTGATGGCTTAGGTATATGTTTAAGAATGGTAACAAAGCTTTTTAATGGCTTTTAGGGAAAAGTATTCCATATCGTTATACCTTACGGACTTCAGGACTTTATATAGCCTATCAGCTGCTAGGTAATTAAAACTCTAGTATAGTTAACGCATTTCCAGCTCCGTTAAGTTTAATACCACTACTTCACAGCCTTAAAGATAAAAATATAGGTACCCTTACTTAAGAGCGAATAAAAACCTCTAGTCGTTCTAAGCAGTTTATCTGCATTAATGTCGACGTTAACACCGAAGGTCTTTATATTCTCCAAACAAAGTAAAAAAAGGGTAAGAGACGTAAAAATATAGAACGTAATTACGCCTATAACAGTTTAAACTACTATTATTCCTATTAACGATAGTTATTCGCCTAGGCTAAAACTAATTTTAGCCTTGTTAATATCGTAACGATTAATCTTAATAACTGTAATACTTTCCCTTTATAATATTACGTATTGCGAATAGCCTCTTATTAAGTACCTTACTATCCTTGTATTTGGTATAATATCTTTAAAGGTATAGTCCGCATAACGATTATGGAAGTTAAAGATATAGAAGGTGTTAAAAGCTTAATTAGGGAAAAGGTAAAAGTCTTTACCGCTCAAATAGTATAGGAAAACGTAATCGGCTAGTTACTACGCCGTACTAGAAACATTATTTTCGTGCCACTTAATTTACTTAAGGACGTTAGTAACGTCAATTAATTTGTCACCTTTAAAGTCTACGATTTAACCCAAGTAATTTTATTTAAAAACAGTGGGGTATTAGACGTAATATACTACCTTTTTGTTATTACGCTAGGCAAAGGGGTATCGAATTAACTAATAGCCAAACTTACTACAAATCTAACATCTTCTACCACTATTACGAAGATAATGCCAACGATTAATAGGTTCGCCTAAAACCTAACCTTATTAACGCCAACGTGGTTGCTACTTCCAGTCTAAAGCCGAAGTTGATAGGCCAAATCTTAGGCGTTATAGGCGCCCGTATTTATGGTCGACCTAATTAACCACCGTAAGGTTTTTTTAATTCACATCAAGAAAGTTGCCGGTTTGGAAATATATACCAAACGAGTTTGGCATACGTGCTATCACGGTGGCAAACGAGGAATACAACTGGCTAAAAAAGCTCTTGCAGGTGGCATCTGAGCGTTATAGGGTGTATTTGAACTCACTAACGCCCGTAACTACTACCCGTACCTACTTACAAAGTGTGGCTTCTCTAACATAAGCTTTCCCTATTACTTTCTGTCATAACATTAGCTTATCAATCATTGAATTAAATACATCGATATTTCCTCCTTTTTCTTTCTTAGCTATTATTGTTACCTACCTCTTAGTAGCACAATCTATATAATATTACGTAAGGTAGACGTCGTATTCGAAGTAACTCTTTATAATATCGTAAAATTCGCGAAACGTAGTTACTTATGTTAGAAATGTCAGATAATAGTCCTTAGTATACCCTATAAAAATTCCGGAAAACAATAAATAAAAACCAAAAAGTAAAACCTCCATTTACTTACAAATGTTTAGGAAGGATATTATCTTAATATCAAGAAAGTTGTAAAGATTTTTATTATATTTTTCTATATCATCACAGATCTTAGCGAAATTCGTAAAAAGTTTGTAATTAATATTAACCCCTTAGACAGGTTTTAGAAGAAAATTACGATAGTCATCCCAACCTTAAAGAGTATTTCTTAACAGTTTAAGCCTTAAAGTTTCCAAAGTACGGTGCTAATGATAATTGCCAATCGCCTAACTCGAGGGGTAAAGTCCTATAATAAGACCTATAATAGGCTCTCACGCGTAGGCAAATCTAAAGGGAAAAGGTTCCTAAGGGGCTTAGCGGTTAAATTGCTAAGGGAGGGGATAAATACCTAAAAGTTCTGAAGAGCCTAACGATCTTACTTAATTAACTAGTATAAAATGTCAACGTTAATAGCTCTGGTCGCGTTAACGGCCGCTGCTTCATGTGCCCTGCTACTGTTAAGAGCGTACTCCACACTATCACATAAAGGTACTAAACTACCGAACAGATCAACAGGTTCCTTATTGTCAACGAATAAAAAGGCTTAACTAAACTAAAAGTGAAAAGAAGATCCCCTAAATTGTATATATAGGCGTTAAATTTCATTAACGCTTTTTCCTTTTCCGTAGATATCTTTAAGATTAATATCTCAAGGGCGTTTTTCAAGTAAAGAAAGCTTGAAAAGGGCTTCTGCTAACTTAGTAAGGCTTCCTTTTAACACGTATATCCTTTAACGCTCTATTTTAGCCCTTTATTTAAAATTAATGGTTTTCTAAACTGCCTTTTACATAACAATAGTCCAGTCGTCTAAAAACTCGCGATATTTAAGAAAAATGGTTCAGGATCTTCACTGCCATTATATTCCAAGATAAAACAGCCGACGAAATTAGTTAAATGTTCTTCGATTAATTCATTATCGACGTTGTTTCCTTAAGGATCGTGGTTATAATATTTGGTAAAAACTAATCCGAGGGCTTCAACTTTCTCCATAAATACCTAACTTGAAGTTATCTTAATGATTTAGCTTATAAAGGGCGTGTAAGACTTATAGGGTGAATGAATTGGTAATTTTGGGCGTAGGTACATGGTGTTTTCAACGTCAATTCGCGTATAAATTTAGTGACTTAGCGACTTAGTAGCTTGGTAGCTTAGTGTGAGGTTGCATAACATAGCTTTTTCGGCTCGACTTAGCGTTTTCGCTCAAATCAGCGAACTTAACGATCAAGGTAATATAGGGAGTGGGAAAAGGTAAAGTATAGACAAAGGTTTGGTGTAAAGGGTCAGGTCGAAGGTCGTTTATTGTTAGTAAAGAGCTAAGGTTAAAAAGTTGTTTAGTGTAGGGATTTAATCGTTTTTCCTTATAATAGTAACACCCGTAATAGTACTAAATTAGCCTTTTGATAACTTACCGAAATTTGAAACTTTTAATGGTTAATTTTAACGTCTTCAAAAAGGATCACTAAATAATTCTTAGTGTTTTTAATAGCGATACCGTTGCTACCTTTAAGCTGCCGTGAAAACCGATGCAATTTAAAATTCTTCTCCATTTACTGCCGTGAAAACCGACGCAACAGTAAAGGCTCTTCGCAAAAATATTTCCTCTACCCTAGCCGCTATTGTTAACTTAAAGCGTGACTAGAAAATCGCTTCTTCATCTACTTGGACAATTTGAGCTTAACCTAATAAACACTGATCAGTGTTGATGTAATGATTACACTAAATACCCGTGAGTAAATAGAAGGTGTCAGAGGGTTTATGTTAGCAGTAAGGTAGCAGAGGTAACAAAGGTGCAATATCAGAAGATGTGTGTTCGTGCTGTAGGATTATCATTAGCCGTTAGGCTATTCAGATATGTAGACTGAATACTTAGATTGACAACTGAAGAGCTATGAAGGAAATACTATCTGTGTGGTGATAACCGTGTTCTTATATATCCGTGCCTTCATACCATTTTCAATACTAAAGCTCACCGGTGCTCACTGAGGCTCAGTGAGCACTTGTGATCTAGATAACCCTAACCCTGGAGGGTTGCCTAGTCTGGTGCTGACAAAGAGATGTTCCCCGCCTGATGTTTTGGACTTCAGGCTCTCGGTAGCTCAGCTGCATGCTGGCCTGTTTTCTGACCCGCTAACGTGCTTGGGTCATAACAGTTGATAGGCCTTAAACGTTGCAACGTTGTCGATTCTCTTAGTCGAAGTAACAGTAGTATTGCGTAGTCAGATGGTGGATGTATTATTCTAGGTTTGGCAGACCGCTAGCCGGTCTACACTGTAATTTGTATGGCCAAATTCTTGGCCCGTGCCTTAGAGTGAAGTGCAGCGTACTGCATTCAACTTACACCCAATGCGGTAAGTCTCCACACAAAGCAATACACTTGCAGTATAGTCAACTTTACTGTAAGTAAAGTTGATCTAGTGCATTACAAGCAATAATATTCCAATACTCACTAAATAATTGTATATTCCAATACTCACTAAATAATTGTATATTCCACTGATTCCAGTTTTTTCTTCACATATAGACAAAGATTATTCGAATACCTTTTAAAACTCGAAAAAAAAGTTCCATAATTAGCGTAACAGCTTTTTGTAAAGCCTACAAAAGCAAAATGATTAAAGGGTTCCGATAAAAAGATAGTAAGGATAACTTGGTTAATGTCATAATAAAGACTACACTATACAAAATCCTTAAAAGGTTTGGGAGAATAATAAGTTGACCATTCGAATATAGAGCTACATAAATAAGCCATACATTAAGGTTAAAGCATGTGACGATAAACAAGAGAGAAAAACAAAGGGGTCTTGACAAACTGAAAGACTACTAAGCTAATAACGCTAACTTTACTAATTGATATAATGGAGTTTTATTCGCAATGGAGTAAGAAAAATTAAGAAGCATTTGTTTTCGAGAATATAAGTAATAGGTATCAGGAATACCATACGAATAATATATAAAGAAAAGAGGGAAGTACCTTCGTCATCAGTAAATTATATTACAAGATATACTGAAACCTCAAAAATAAAAAGTCGCTAATATTAAGAAATAATGAATTATTATAACTTCAAGTTATAAATCGGTGCCTATTCAAAATAGGGTATGTGCTTAGCTTTAACACATACAAATTAGTATGTAGACTTGCGAGCGGTTTACACAACTCGTATCCTATTGGAATAGTACTACATGCAGTGCAGTAGGTCAACTTTACTTGCAGTAAAGTTGACTATACTGAACTGAAAGTTGAGCGTATTGCTTTGTGTGGATTTACCGCATTGGGTGTAATTCGAGTGCAGTACGCTGCACTTCACTCTAGGGCACGGGCCAAGCATTTGGCCATACAAATTACTGTGCAGACCAGCTAGCGGTCTGCCAAACCTAGAACGATACATCCACCACTTGACCAATGCAATACTACTGTTACTTCGACTACGATTCGAATCGACAACGTTGCAACGATCTAAGGCCCTACCAACATATCCTACATTTACGATCTAACTTTGCAATACTATCTGTTACTTCGACCACAATTCGAATCGTCAACCGTAGTTACGGCTAAATACCTACCAGACAGGTAAACCCCTACCAACGATGTATTTTATACACTTTAATTATAAGCAAATTTCGTTATCATTAGCTTTAAAATCTTGTGCCGGCCAGCCTCTGGGCCCCGCATTAAAAGCCTTCCTCAGTGGCTTTGGGTCTATTATCAAAAGGACTCAGAGGAACATCACAGCACACTGGTGTAGCAGTGCGAGGGCTCAGCTGAAACCACGCTACCTCCGGTGGAAGCTCGACTTCAAGTTGGAAGAAGCCCCGGGATTGCGGTTCCCGTGATCGCTGCTTGCGAGGTTTCTGGCGATGAGACACGGGCACGGGGACTTCAAGGGAGTGGCGCAGCCATGGACCCCAGTGGCGATACATCGCTGACTGCGCCTGTGGAGGAAGCAAATCGACCGACCACTTGGTACGCTGCCCTCTTAGCAAGTGCCATAGGGCGGCCTGGCCATACGATGACACGCCTGGTGATATATACCTCCTCGAGGTTCTAGAAAACTTTAAAAAAGGTTGATCGGGTAACAGATTTCGCTGCCTCGGCGGCAACCAGGACGTAAGACGAACATACCTGATGTAGGATCGCAAACCGCAAGGAGGAAACGAGCCGTTGGAACAATGGCGGCCCTGTGATGAAAATTTGATTATTTGATTTCACTGGTGGGTAACTTCATCAACAGGAGTTGCGGGGTGGGCTGGATGTATGGATTTCTGTATGTCGCTGCGCTGAGCCGCCTAGATGCTTACCCAAGCGTGCCGTATGGCCGAGGCGAGACAATGGATTCTATTCTATCCTGCTCAGTCTCAGACGTACATCTGCTTCAAGTACCTCCGTAGTACATAGACTGATCCCCTTCACCACAAGCCTCTCTATATTTCTTCCCATTCCAATGAAAGCCTTGGCACTACCAGCCTAGCTTCAACGTCCTGCTCAGAGACTTCAGGAGCACCATAGAGCCTAGCGCTGCCCGTCAATGCATTCAGCCGTTTCACAGCATACATTCTGGCCACTGGCTCTCCGGCACTGTAAGATTATGATACATCACGTTAGCAATTGAACAAATAGAAGAACCTCAGCAGTCTTACCCTGAAGGAGAATTCAGCGCCTTGGCAAAGGCCATGTGGTTGAGAGTCACGGTCAACACAATTTTTGGCTGTGACACCTAGGGCGGCCATGGCGACAAGGAAGAGCTTGAAGAAATATATATTGAAGGTCCGATGATGGTTATTGGCTGTTGATGGATGTGGACAAAAAGGTGAAGTGGGACGGTAAGATGGAATATATTTTGAAAAAGAGCTTGATTATGATCCATCGGGTCGAGTTTGAACGCAGCACCAGACTCCTTTATATACGTTTGAACAGCGATTTTGGCGCTGGTAAAAATGGCTTGTGGCACTGGTTAATGGACTTGGTACTTGTGGGCACACAGAGCCGGCCTCCTCCACTAGATATGGGCCCCGTCTAGGGGTATAGGTGCTCAGAAAAAGGATGCCCACTGGGGGGCCGAGTATTAAACCCTCGGCGCGAGCAAGCGCTGGAACGAAACGCGACTAGTCGTACGGTCTGACTAAGGGAATCTTGTGCCCTAAGGGCTCGTATTGGACGAAGGCTTAGTAGAAGGGTGTTTTTTTTTAAAATGTATGGCGGGGCCTACGGCCTTGGGGGCCCCCTCTCTCTGGGCCGACCCGCGATGCAAATCGTGGTCGCTCCGCTCGCGGTGAAGGCCCGAAGGCAAGGTTGCTTCTGATAAGTCGATAAAGTTAAGGGGATATCGCCTGATATATTTGGGACCGCTCGTGTTACGATCGTTCACGCTGACGTTTCCATACTACCGTGGTGGGGGTACCTCTTCCCCATACGTACCTTTCCCCGTCTTGGCACACCAAAACACGCACTTTGCCACTTATACAAATTGAGGTCCAACGTAATAATACATATACACCATAATAAGGGTTTGTTCGATATTAAATATAGAATAATTCTACTATGTTATATTCTCTATTCGGGCAGCAGGTGTGGCGCTTTGCCGATGCCAAGTCCGGGCTTGGTAGACATTTAATGTACATTTCCGGGTTCAGCACATACACCCACCTTTCCACCTTATCAACCACGCCTATCATGCGATGCAAGAAAAATTTTAAATGATAAAAGCTTTACAAAATTCTCAATAGTATGGCCCAAGGTAAGATTACATTTTATGCCACCGAGAAGAAATAGGGCATTTCTAGACGCACGTGAATTACAAATAAAGGGCAACCACTTTCTGGGCTATTTTATCAATACTAAAAAGCGATAATAGGCATACTATCATACTTGTATACCTATCATACAAAATGAAATAATACCGCCAATAAGAATTTACCAGAGTTTCTACGAATTTGTTTTAAAAATAATGTCTATTTTTTGTAAAGATTTTGTTACCAAAAATATACCTATTCTTATCGATATTCCAATACGTTTGGAAAAGATAATGGAGAAAAACTTTAGCATTATTTCGATTAATTAGCTTATTCTGTAGTAATTTTACAGAACAAGGATATTTTTTGCTATCATAGTTCAATTGATGCAGTTGTTTCTGGGTGGGGTGTTTTGGTGTGCCAAGACGGGGCAAGGTACACATGGGGGAAAGGTACCCCAACCACGGTTTAGGTAGCAGGACCACTTCGTGTTGCTTAGCCAATGGCAACACATATATACACATACTTTTGGGTACATTGATGGCGGGCGGCCCGCAGTGCCACCCCTGTTCCCGCAGGTCCCCCCTGTCAAACCTTCCACCCCTTCGGTTAACTTACGCACTAAGTCTAAATGGCATTAAGTATTTACCTAAATAACCTTGCATATCAAGTCTAAATGAAGTTAAGCATTAGCCCAAATAACCTTGCGTATTAAGTCCAATGGAATTGAATATTAGCCTAAATGACTTTGTGTACCATGTTTAAATGGCATTGAGCATCAGCCCGAATGACCTTGCACATCAAGCACGGCGCTGTTATGCACGGCGTTGCCGTGCACGGCGCCACTGAAAATAGCAGAGTGCAAATTGGAAATACAAAGCATAAGAGTAGCGGCTAATCAAGAGTCAAGACTGCGTCCGCAGACCCGTGGATCTGTTTGCGTCGCTTCATACATGTGTTTCATGGGATTGTTGCCCAAACGTGCCAGATTTCCACACTTCTTATTATAATATCACCCTTGAAAGTTTGTACCACACGGTACGTTTTCAGTCCATTTAGAACTTGTTTTTATGGAGAACTGTTGGAATAGCAGTCAATCGCAATATGATCAAGTCAACTACATTAACTGTAAGTCTATTACAGTGCGATGCCCCATTCGGCATGGGGCACGGGTTGAGTAGTTGCCCATATAAATTAGTGTGTAGACCGGCTAGTTGTCTGCCAAACTTAGAAACCACACACCACCTTCAATACAAACACCAGTTACTTCGACCAGAGATTTGAATCGACTACATGTGTGTAGACCGGCTAGTTGTCTGCCAAACTTAGAAACCACACACCACCTTCAATACAAACACCAGTTACTTCGACCAGAGATTTGAATCGACTACATTGCAACGATAAAGGCCCACCAAAAAGAACGGAATTTCGCATTGGTCAAAGTGGAATCTCCCATTGGAAGATAGAATTTTGCATAGGTAATGGAATTTCGTATTAATGGATGGAGTCTCGTATTGATGGGTCCCTGTTAATTCACGTTCCTGCATGTAAGTGGGGCCGGTGGGCGGCCCGCACAGTCACCACTGTCAAATTTTTCAACTCTTGCGGTAGTTGTAAGGGTGCCACCCAAATAATGATGTTGTTGACAGAAAGCCAATTGACTGACTACCTCTGTTTATGCACATAAATAGATACCTCAGCGTGATAAGAATACATTTATATTCACATTTACTTTGGAGGTTACGTGATCTGACTAAATATGGGGAGGTGACCGTACAGTTCCTTCCAGCACCACACTCTCCACTTGCACGTATTACTTAACGGCAGTGCCATCAAGGCGTGCACATTCGGTAATTTGGCGGTTTGTCCGATCGGCGATTGATGATTCGGTGGTGTGGATGTGGTGTGTCCAAGAATGATTAGGATCATACACGTGACAATTTACGATGCGGTTCAGGGTGTTGGGCAGGCGGTTTGTGTAAAGTATGGAAGCTGGGATGCAGAAGTCGAGAGTACAAGTTAAAAGGGGACGTTTTGTCACAAACGACGCTACGGCTTCAACACCGCACGTGACTTCGTGAGGTGGTCCAAGCGCTGACACCCGCCTTTGATTGACGCGACTGAGTGCCTGGACCGCCCCCACTTCCCAACCTCTCGTTTGATCCTATTCACTCATTCAGAATTTCTTGCTTCCCGATGCATTCCACTTGACCAATCACATGTTCTCCCCTCCATTTCTCACTCGCCTGAGAAGAATCGCCAAAGATGCCTGTTGCGTCAGGTCCGTTCTATTCCGGTCCATCTCGTCTCACCACCGCATTTGCCTGCTGACCATCATCTGCTTCAGGCCACCGGGAGAATGGCCCGAACACGCTCAGGATCCTCGTCGCCACAGACACACATGTCGGCTACGAGGAGAAGGATGCCATCCGGTCTGATGACAGCTGGAAGACCTTCGATGAGATTTTGGCCATTGCTAAGGCCCAAGACGTGAGTAGCCTACCCGGCCCTCAGGACCGCCGCAGCTGCTGAAGCCATCAAGGTCGACATGGTCCTGCTCGCCGGCGATCTTTTCCACGAAAAAAAGCCGTCGCGGAAGTCCATGTTCCACGTCATGAAGTCCCTCCGCGATCACTGCCTGGGCAACAAGCCCGTGCAGCTCGAGTTCCTCAGCGACGCCAACGAAGTCTTCCAGGAGGGCGTCGATCACGTCAACTACGAGAATCCTGACGTGAACATCTCACTGCCCGTCTTCTCCATCCACGGCAACCACGATGACCCCAGTGGCGAAGGCCACTTCTGCTCCCTGGATCTGCTGCAGGTCGCCGGCTTGGTCAACTACTTCGGCCGCGTGCCCGAGGCCGACAAGATCCACGTCAAGCCCGTCCTGCTGCAGAAGGGCGATACCAGGCTGGCGCTCTACGGTATCAGCAACGTGCGAGACGAGCGCTTGTTCCGCACCTTCCGAGACAAGCGTGTCACATTCTACCGGCCGCCTGACGACGAGGGCAAGTTTTTCAACCTGCTCACCGTACACCAGAACCACACCCCCCACACTGCCACAGGCTATCTCCCGGAGAATATCTTGCCCGACTGGATGAACCTCGTCGTATGGGGCCATGAGCACGACTGCCAGATCGAGCCCCTCATGAACCCCGAGACTGGCTTTCATGTCATGCAGCCCGGATCGTCTGTCGCCACCTCCCTTATTGCGGGAGAGTCTGACACCAAGCACGTCGCTGTCGTCAGCATCACCGGAGAGGAATTCAAGTCCGACAAGATTCCCCTCAAGACCGTCCGCCCCTTTGTACACAAGGAAATCACCCTGAGGACTGAGCCCGACTTCAAGAGGCTCCAATTCAAGAAGGAAAACCGAGAAGCGATCACGATCAAGCTCATTGAGATCATCAAGGAGATGGTTTCGCAAGCCAATGATGGCTGGCTCACCAAACAGGACGATCCCGACGCCGTGCCGCAAGAAGAGCGCCCACTGCCGCTGATTCGCCTTAAGGTCGATCACACCCCGGACGAGGGCGGTGTCTTTGACATTGAGAATCCGCAGCGGTTCTCGAACCGGTTCGTGGGCATGGTGGCCAATGTCAACGACGTGGTGGCGTTCCACCGGCGCAAGGCATCCACGAGTGAGTCATGACAGCTTTCCCGCAATAACAAGGTGTGGTTTTGGCTAAAGGCGAATAGAGCAGAAAGCAGACGTGGCGCTGCCCGACAGCATCCAGGAGGCCCTCGAGAACGAAGATATTATTCGGATCGACGTGCTCGTGCAGGAGTTTCTCCAGGACAGCGCGCTCAAGGTCTTGCCGCAGAACCACTTTAAGGATGCCATCATGTCGTACATCCATGCGGGCGACAAGGAGACGATGGACTCGTTCATCAATGACAGCCTGAGCAAGTCGCTCAAGTACCTCACCAGCCTCGACGACGATGTTCTTGACGACTTGGACGGCAACATCGAGCGGTGCAAGGTGGCACTGCAGGAGCGGTGGTCCAAGTCGGAGGCCAAATGGACGCAGACAAAGAGGCTAAAGCCTCAGCCTGAAGATTACGACTCGGACAAGGAGGGTCCCTGGGAGGACCCTGATCACCCTGAACGCTGGGAGAAAATAGCAAAGTCACAGAGTGGCAAGGCGAAGAGTCAAGCGCGACGGAGCGCAGGTGATGAAGATGGAGACATGGACATGGACATGGACGACAGCGAAATGTTTATGGATAACGGCTCCTACCCAGACCTGCCAGCCCGGCCTACGAGAGGTCCCGGGTCACGGGGAGGACGAGGCGGAGCGAAGAAAGCAGTCCCTGCGGCAAGAAAGGCACCAGTCCCCCGCGCTCGGCCCAAGACGCGAGGCGGCTTCATCGTCGACGATGATGATGATGAGGAGGAGGAGGAGGAGGAGGAGGAGGAGGAGGAAGAGAAGGAAGAACAGGCTCTAGATGTTTCCGCGTCGATGGATATAAGCGACGGTGGCGACGACGACTTGGACGACCCTGCTCCCCCGCCTGCTCCCAAGCGCGGAGGCCGTGTCGCCAAGGCCGCACCCCGCAAGGCCAAGCCGGCGCCCAAGCGGACTCCCGCTCCGCGTGCAGCTGCTAAACCGGTGGCGAGCAGGGGCCGGCAGTCGAAGCTCAACTTCTCCCAGTCGCAGCGCCCTACGAGCTCCCGTGTACATGCTACCCAGCAGAGTCTCATGGTTAGTGATGATGAGATTGACGACGATGAGGAGGATGATGGGTTCCAGCCGATGGTGTCGCCTAGGAGGGCTAGGAGGGCCATTCAGCGATGAGGGTGTGTGTTTGTGGCGTTGTCTGCATGGTGATGAGAGGCCGATGTTGATGACATTTTCCAGATGGGCCTTGTGTGGATATGCAGTAGGTAATGCTGCTGGGCTATGCATCATCTCGGGTGAAGAGTATGATGCATCTGCTTGAATTTTGGTATGTGCTGGCTTGGGTGTTCGTGGGTGTTCACATTTGAAGTACCCAGCGAGGTACATAAAAGGACACGATGATCATGGTGATTGGAATGGCTTTTCATTAAACATGGAGCATACGTATATATCGACATATTTCAAAGCTTTAGCAGGTGCTATCTGTCTTTGATCCAATGAATGTAAATTCTCTTTTTTAACATCGAACGCAAGACTTGTCGGATGCACACCCTGGCAAGGTATATAAAAGGACGTGATAATTATGGTGGTTAGAATGTCTTTTCATGGAAGACAGCCCATAAGCATATATCGGCATATTCAAAAGTTCCACCAAGTGCTATTTGTCTTTGATTTAACCAATGTGAATTTATTTCTTCAACATTGAATGCAAGACTTGCAAGGTACCCGCAAGCCTTTGCGTTACGTCAGCGCTGGCAAACCTCCACCACCCTCAGCAACTGCGCAAGAAGCGACCACCAAGCAACCACCAAGCAACCACCTCCACTTCCTTCCCTTAACAACCTCCCTTCCGACTTCGAACGCCATTGCCTATCCCAAGATGGCCTCCCAACAATCCTCCCAAGACCCGGCCGTGCCCGCAGACGCAACCCATAACCCACAACCCGCCGTCGAAGAAATGGAGCCCGGCTACGCCCCCCTCGTGGACCCGCGCCTGCCCACGCGCAAGGACTCGTCGCTGCGCGACTTCATCTCCAAAATCGACGACTATGCTCCCATCGTACGCGGCTCCCTTCTCTCTCTCTCTCGTCTTGTCCCTCGGCTGCCATCAACTCGCACGCGCTAACCTGCC